>MU853924.1:0-77728 GCA_033297225.1 Diplogelasinospora grovesii | reverse complement strand
ATCTTCGAGAAGAGGATGATGGCTCCAAGACCCTCGGGAGCCGCAGGGCCATCAGGATCAGGATCAGGGCGGCCGTCAGGGATCCGCCCAACAAGAGGATCGTCAATCACTGTTGACGACAGCTCTGCAACTACGACCTCAGAGGAACCGGATCTGAGCGGCACCCCAGCAAGGAGCTTTGCAGAGCTCACGGCAGAAGGCCGTTCAAACTACCAGATGGCCATGGCCTCCTACAAACAAGAGAAGGACGACTACGAAAAGGAGATTGAGCGCGTCAGACGTCTCAAGGATTGGGTCGTTTCAACGATCAGCGCACATCTGGTCAAGACTTCGTGCCCACCCAGGGGCACCCTTAACAAGTGGTACGCAAACCTGAAGTTGCAAGTGGGAGCAACAGATTCGGAGGAAAGAAAGATTGCTCGCAACAAGTACTAGCAGGCAGTCAAGCCGCTCACGAAGCAACCGCGCGATATGAGCAAGTGGGTTCTGGATTGGGAGCATGCGTTCACCCAGGCAAAGTTGAAGGGTGTGCCTGACGTCCAGACTACTGAAGACTGGTTTAACGATTTCGAGAAGGCAATTAAGGGAGCTGACCCGCGTTGGGAGTACTGGATCCAGTCTTTCAACATGTCACACCGTGAGCAGATCGACAGCGGCACTCTTAACTACCGCGACCTCACAAACACTATCAACAGAAAGTTGCTTACCCTTAACAACAACACCCGCACCGGCCCCGAAGTGGGTAAGGGCTCTTTCCATAACCACAAGCGTAATGAGGACGTTAGCGACGACGAAGAACGTAAGGAAAGAGGAGGAAGAAGAAACAAAAGGAAGCATTCAAAGGGTGAGAGGTCAGGGGAGAAAGCCTGGTGCAGTGCGTGCAAACAGGATTATCATGTCTTAGCCAAGTGCTTCTACCTGTTCCCAGAGAGAGCTCCTAACTGGTTCAAACCCCGCGATCACATTAAAGAGAAGGTGAACAAGGCTCTTAAGGAGGATGAGAACCTCAGGAAGGAAGTTAAGAATCTCAAGTCCAAGAAGAAGACGAAGAAAGATGACTCAACAAGCTCGTCAGAGGATTCGGGGCAGAGGGAGCGCTCCCCAGAGCGTTCCTAACTGCTTAGGAGGATGGCAGAGATCAAGTCAACCTTTACAACTATCGAGGGAGCAGCGTTCACAATTCAATCCTATCCCCTAGTTCACTCGGCAATACTTAACTCTAGTTCCACCCTCCATATCTTCAACCAAATAAGCCGCTTCCTAGACTTCAGGCGAGCGGCGCCAGGCGACTGCATCTAGGCAGGCGATCACCAAATACCGATTCTGGGCTACGGCGAAGTGGATATCAAGGTCCAACCGCCAACCGGAAAGGAAAAGTTGCTGCGCCTGTACGATGTGGCGTACTGCGAGGAAATTGCTTGCAACCTGGTTTCACTGCGAAAACTGCGCCAAAGAGGATTCTACTGGGACAACAGGTCGGATCCTACGCTCTTGAAACGATCAGATGGATCAGTTCTATGCGCCCTGGCCGAAATCCACGACCAATTCGTCATGGAGCATATCCCGGAAGACGTCAACCGAGCAGCTTTCTTTACGCGCAGGAACAAGTTCAACACATGGACCAAAAGGAAGCCTGTAGGAGCAGATGCTCTCAAGTGGCACCTTCGCCTCGGTCACCCAGGCCCGGAAGCTCTCGAGCACTTAGTTAACAACTCTCAGGGGGTGCGAATCAAGGGCATCACAACCGTAGAGTGTGAGGCCTGCGCACAAGGAAAACTCAAGCGTCAGATCAGACGTACCCCGAGGGAGCTACGTGAGGGAGCAGGAGAAAGACTGGCGATCGATTTCCACGACTTCGAGGAAGACCAGGAAGGCTATTCAAGCCTGATGCTGGTTACCTGTCGGGGTACTGGATACCGCTAGGACTTCTACTTGAAAGACCGAACTGCAACGTTAATCATCACAGCGCTGAAGATCCTGCTGGGCCTGCTTGAACGCCAGTATGGGATTAAGGTCAAAGTGATCGAGTGCGACAACGAAATGGTCACCGTCAAGCCTGAAGTAAAGCGCTTCATTGAGCTCCAAAGCATTAGAATCGAGCCTTCCCCTCCCTATACGCAGGCGCTGAATGGAGGCGCGGAACGCTCAGGGGGTGTGGTAAAGGAGAAGATGCGCTCAATGAGAATAGGTGCAAAGCTTCCAAATGCACTATGGAGAGAGATATCAAGGACTGCGGTGTATCTGTTGAACCGTACGCCAAGATACAAAAATGGATGGAAAACGCCATTCGAAAGCTTCCACTCAAAGGATGGGGAGCAAAGGAAGCCACACCAGTCCCACCTTTGGACCTTTGGCTGCAAAGCTTACGCCCTCACCACGGAAGCAATGAAGCGGGAACAGCGCAAGAAGCGCCTGAACCCTAAGGCGTGGATTAGCTACCTGATAGGATACCAATCAACGAACGTCTACAGGATCTGGAACCCAGCCCTCAACAAAGTCGTGGTCACAAGAGACGTGATGTTCGATGAGAAAACGGTCTTTAACGGGAACCTGAAGACCATGAGAGACGATATTCGTGAGGTTGATCCGGAAAGGTTGGCCGAATGGCTCCAGAAGAGCTATACGCCAGAAGATGAGCAGGTCCAACCAGCGTCAGAAGATCTCCAAGAAGTGAGAGACCTGGAGGACTTTGCAGAAGATGAAACCAGTACGCAAGAAGCTACTGAAGACCATGATGCTGGACTGCAAGAAGCAGTCAAACAAGGCGCAAACAAGCAGTCAGGGGGTGAGTATACGGAGGCCAGATTTGAGCTTCTGCCAACTCCGCCACCCTCGCCGCCAGCAGCAATGCTGGCAGCTGCGATCAGACCGCTGGGAAAGCTGTTACCTTCGGAACCCAGAGGACGCTCTGTGGGAAAGGAGGGAGCAGTGGACCAAACAAGGCAGGGAGAAGGGAACCAACTGGGCGCAAGCCAATTAAGGTTGGAGATCTCAGACGTCAGTATTGAAGACCAAGGGCGAGATGCCACCGGACTCCTGACAGTCATTGAATCAGGGACCCAAAGGCCCCTAGACCTCAGAGAGCAGCTGGGCGCAAGCCAATCAAGGCTGGAAAACCAACTGGGCGTATTGAGCCAAACAAGGTTGGACCAACTGGGCGCAAGCCAAATAAGGTTGGAGGATTGTACTCTGAGCGTTGAAAACCAAGAACAGCTGGGCGCAAGCCAATCAAGGCTGGAAAACCAACTGGGCGTATTGAGCCAAACAAGGTTGGACCAACTGGGCGCAAGCCAAACAAGGTTGGAGCATCCTCCATTTGCTTCGAAGCTGCACTACACGGACTGCTGGCAGGGAGCCTTCTTTGCAGGGACCCGGGCAGGAGTGGTAGAGAACTCAGGGAAGAAGGTCCTCACAAGAGCTATGGTGGAAAGGTTGATGAGGAAGCCTCGGTCATTGCACCGAAGAGATCTTCCAGCGCCTCCAAAGAGCCACGCAGAGCTTAAGGACCATCCTATGGGCAGGCAGTTTGAAGAAGCAGAAGAAGTACACCTGCGCAGCCACCGGGACATGAAGTCCTGGGTGGAAATCTGCTCCAGAGATCCAAGTGCCAGAGGACAGAAGATCCTGGACTGTAAGTGGGTATATGTGTACAAATTTAACAAGCACGGCAGATTCGACAAAGCCAAAGCAAGGCTCGTTGTGAGAGGCGATCAACAGCTCCTTGACCCTCACGCAAGCAGTTACGCGGCAACACTGGCTGGAAGATCCTTCCGAACGCTGATCGCTATTGCTGCACGATACGACCTTGAGCTACTGCAGTACGACGCAGTCAACGCGTTCGTTAACGCAGAACTCGACGAAGAAGTGTTCATGAGGATGCCGCCAGGCCATCGAAAGCCGGGAACAATACTCAAGCTCAGGAAGGCGCTGTACGGACTTCGGCGGTCGCCATTACTGTGGCAAAGATCCCTCACACAAGCCCTGCGCACCCTCGGCTTCCAACAAGTGCCCCATGAGCCCTGTTGCTTCATCAAGGATGGAGTGATCCTTTTCTTCTACGTGGATGACATCGTCCTGGCGTTCAACGAAAGGGACCGAGCCAACGCCCTCGCCCTGATCGAGCAACTGAAGCAGAGATACCAGCTCACAGGAGGAAAGGAGCTGCAGTGGTTCCTGGGCATTGGAGTGCTCAGAGACAGAGAGAAGAAGCTTATTTGGCTCTCCCAAGCATCATATTGTGAGAAGATCGCTAATCTGGCGCAAACCAAGCAGGCAGCGAGCACCCCAATGACCAAAGAAGAGCTCCTTCCGTTCAAAGGCCTAGCCAGCAAGGCCGACATCGTGACCTACCTGCGGAAAATAGGTTCCTTATTGTACGCAGCGGTGATCACACGGCCCGACGTTGCCTTCGCCGTATCTAGGCTGGCGCGCTTCACAACCAACCCTGGGCCTGAACACCAGGCCGCCGCAGATAGGGTGCTCCTGTACCTGCAAGGAACGAAGTTCCTAGCGCTCCAATACGGAGGAGAAGACGATTTCCGAGTCGCCAGCGATGCTTCCTTTGCCGACAACACGGTCGATCGAAAGAGCTCCCAAGCCTACGCCATGAAGTTGTTCGGTGGGATGATTGGGTGGAGAGCCAACAAGCAAGAGACGGTTACAACGTCAACAACAGAAGCTGAGCTCCTGGCACTGTCACAAGCCGCAAAGGAAGCTCTATTTGTGAGCCGACTACTCAAGGAACTGGGAGTCGAGATCAACACGCGCATACGAATCGAGTGTGATAATACACAGACGATCAGGCTGATCCACGCAGAAATCGCAACCCTCAAAACGAGCCTACGGCACGTGGATATCCATAACCACTGGCTGCGTCAGGAGGTGCAAGAAGGAAGGATCACAGTCTGTTACACTAAGAGCGCAGAAATGATGGCAGATGGCCTGACCAAGGCTCTGGCCAAGGGAGCATGGGAAAGCTTCCTGGAGCAGATGAACTTGAAGGACATCGAGGAAAGGATCACTGAACGGCAGAAGGGAGAGCTCCAAGAAGACGCAATGGTCGTGGACGAAGACTGGGAATAGCTTCAAAGGTCCAGGCACGCCTTGCAGGCTTGCCTGAGGGGGTGTGTTGGATGCACAAGTTGAACTGTGCCCCAGGAAAGGATGTCACGTGACAGGCCGTAGGCCGGAAGCAGTGGAATGGGCGCCTGAGGAATGCGGGCGCATTTGGCCCACAACGCATGGAATGGAGCGCTTCCGGCAGACAAAGAAGCCAATTGGCGCAAACGGAAGGACTGCTCCACAACGCGGGAAAATGATGATCCATTGCTCTCTTCTTTGTTCCAGACCTGTTCATCTAAGCCATCAAACGGCCAGAAACGGCCTGCTAGATAGTTGATCAAGAATAACACTACTTTTGACCTCAATTGAACGTGTGCGTGTAAGCCGTGACTTCCAACACGAGGCATAACTTCCGCGCAACGTATAGGCTGTCGCTAGCGACGGGAAGGCTACATGCTGACTCGGCGAGCAGGGAGAGACAGTACAAGGCACGGTTCAAAGAGTGGAAGTTAGAAAAGAACGTCGATTCGAAGAGGATGGAGGCGATCGTGCAGATACAGAAGAGGCGGCGGGAGCATGAAAACAAGGAGACCGAGTTCCGCTTCCGTAGGAGGCCATTGCCGCAGGAGAAGATCGACAGGTGGCAAAAAAGACGGAAGTCTAGCGAGGAGGTGGCGTCACCACACCGTCTCGCAGGTTTATCATGGACCAGAAGCTCTTCGAGTCTTAGCTGACCGTACGGTTCTAGCTCCGGCTCAGCGACGCCGAGGCCATATACGAGCGGGCACTCCGAGGCAAGGAGAAGGCGCTAGGGCCGGAACACACGTCGACGCTAGACACGGTCAACAATCTCAGCAGCCTCTATGCTGATCAGGGCCGGCTCAGCGACGCCGAGGCCATATACGAGCGGGCACTCCGAGGCTACGAGAAGGCGCTTAGTCATAATCATGTTAATTTTCACTTTTCGGCCCTCGACACGATCCAGAACCTCGCCATTCTATACACTCAGTTGCGCAACATCTTTAAAGCTAGGGTGCTGTATGTACGTTATCAGGTTAGAGTCAAGGATGTGTTTAACGTTCAGCACGAACGATACCAAGAGGTAACTAAGGAACTAGCGTCATTAAATGACTTTAAACAATAGCAAGCACCATGTTCTTAGTCCACGATAACCAAAACGTACTTTCTTATATTGTAAATTACGTGTTTTCCATCCGTATTACGTGTTTTCCATCTGTACGTAAGATCCTTTCCACGAGAATCTACAAAGAAATGGTAAGAGAGAGAGCATAAACTAAAATGGACATAATATAGGCTTTCAGGAGATCATAATATATCCGGGAAATGTACAGTCAGATTATAATAGTTGCCCTTTCGGTTCATCCGCCGGGCGTTAATAAAATTATATTATATTATATTATAACCTCAAGCTGTCGGCCTTCCCAGAAGCCACGTCTAGTTTGCCTCGGCCTCAATGCGACGATAAGAAGGATCGCCTATTATACGACGTTGCTTCGCGCCGGAAAAGCCAGCTTCCGCAAGCGGATGTCCGAGCCACGAATCTCGACCCTGACTTAACACCGTAGCCCGCCGTATCCACCTAAGATTGCTCAGTAGTGCGGCTCAGATCATGCAGTATGTGCCTCGTCTCCTCCTCACGCGACGCTCCGTGGACCCCCTTCTGCACGACCTAGCCCCTTATTCTGGTCGTCACATTCCTAACGCGACTAGGAGTAAGAGGTGGGGGGACACTAAGCTGCCTGATACGCGTGGTCGCCCCTGTCCTGTGCTGCCTCGCCTTAGTAGAAGCGAAGGCAAGGAATCCCCTATCGTACGCAAGCTCCCAGACCTTTCGTCAGCGCCCTGTCATCTTACAGCATGATTCGCGAGTCGCCTGTAGAGTAGGAGAGGTTAGGTCACCTCGGGCCCGTCTTATCCCCTCCTTTGTTTAACCCAGCGCTCTCGCCGTGCCGTGTCGGATCTGCCTCGTCCTGCCGTCGAGGACTCCTCCCAATTAGATGCCCCAGACCGAGGCATCATTGTCGTTATTGGCTCAGCCCCCGCGAGCCCCCCGCAGGGCCGGAGACGCCACATCATCTGGAGCTTCCTCGACCCCTCTCCTGTTCGGCCGCGAGCGGTGACCTACCCCCAAAGACTCTTCCCAATCGGATCGTCCAGCCGAGCCGAGAGCTCATCGTCGTTATCGGGTCAGCCCCCGCCCACCTAACCCTGTCTGCAGTCGCCAGAGTCGCGGCGTGTGATCCGAACTGGATCAGGAAACCAATTTGCTTATCTCGCGACCCGTGGTCTGCGCCCCTTACAGCAGCTATGCTGGCATCCGGCCCAATTGCGGCCAACGGCGTGGGCAATCCGCAGACGGAGATGTCCCGAATACGACACACAGAGGGCCGGGGTAACCTTCTAGCGCCTTTGCATCGTAACGCGGTTAATACCTGCGGCATTGTTGCGCATAGTCAGTGCGGGGACGTGAACCTGCAGTTGTGCCTGGAACTCGCCAGCCAGACACGAGGTTGGCTTACAAATCACGTAAAACCCTACGACGTGAGAAATTGCTACGTACGGAGCGAGGGGGCTGCCGAAGAGCGCGAGTGTTGGGCGAGAGCAATATGTAGTTCGAGAAATGCCGAGAAGGTCGCTACTGAGTTAATGGTCAAGGGCGGGGTGAAACCAGGCATTGCACTGCAATTTGTGAGCAACATTAGAAAGTTCCAGCACGAGGCAAAAAAGCTTTAAAAGAGTATCCTATTCTTAAACGTTATTTCTATAATAATTTTCACATTTATCTAGGGTACTGTGTGATAAAGATCCCAGCATAACGAAAGTGATTCTCTGCAATGTGCTCGTCGTCGCCCACCACATCGACACACCATTCCAAAAACATTTAGAACTCTCGTACGATGAAATCCTCGTTTTCGTGCCACTTTTTCTTAATGAACTTTTTAAGCACCCCGAAAAACTCTTCAATAGGGTTAAAGTCAAGCGAGTACGGTGATAGAAACTCCAACACGACTCCTGCATCTCGGCACATCTGCAGGATCTTCTCCGAATGGTGCCAAGACGCGTTGTCCATAACGATGACCGACTTCGGCTCGGGGTATCTGCCACAGTGATGCAGCAATTAAGCTATAAAGTCCTCGAACAAATCACTGTCGGTGGATCCTTAGTATACCCGCCTCAGCAGAATGCCATCTTGCGCGTATGCTGGGAGGATGTGCCATCTTCTTCCACGACCGAACTTTGTAACTTAGACGGGAGCGGAGCCTTTCGGAGACCACCCCCAACGCCGGTATCCCGCCCTTCGGTCGCAGCCGGACTCATCAACGAAGACAAGTTAATAGGACTCGTACTGCGATACCCTGTGTAAATAGTGGTCTCGGAGGTCGGCATCGCGTTGCTGTGCGACGCGACGGATCGTTTTCCTCGTCCAGCCAACTGATCGCAGTGCCCGGCCGATTGATCGTTCGGATATCGTCCGACCAAACCTACGTTGCAGGATATTTGCCATCTCGCATCGATACAAGTATGGCTGTTTAATCAGCGCATTGCAGAGAGCTTCTCGCATGGGTGGTGTCATGCAGCTGCGGCGGCCGACCCGGGCTGTTCTTCGGGTAAGCATCTCGGACCGTTGTCTCTCTAGGCGGATTCTCTGGACGGTGCGCACTGTGCATGAGGCTTTTGAAGCTATTAGTTGTGTTCCAATTCCTTGTTTTAGCAAAGTCTCAACCAGAATGCGCTGTGCAGCATCCAGTTGCGGCGCCATGATCGTAGCTAGCACGGAAGCGCCGACTCTGGCGGGAATAAATGAAGAGGAAACTGGACGGGACGGAGAGGAGGGGCACAAGGCGCCTTTAATGGAGATAGGGATTAGAAGGTGGAGTCAACAGCCATTTCTGGCTTCGTTAGGTATTCTGTACTCCTGTGGTACCTCTACGCTACAGGTGCATTCCACAAGCCACACCGAAGCCACTCGTCTACCCCGCAATCCTTAATAAAGTTAACTAAAAATTCAGCGACACCCAATTCGCCTTCCACTGTAATACATGAAGATCGAGCTTGGGTTTCAGATGGGTGGAGGCTGGAACCGGCCTGAACTGTCTTGCCAGACTCAACACGATATGGTGCCGTTTGAGACGCCCGCGGTAGTCTCGAGGAACAAATAATGCCCATTAGAATAACAGGTTGCTAAATCTGTTTAGTTCGTCCTTGCTCATCCAAACCGGGGCAGAAATGCCCAACTCAGTAGTCGCTGCCTAATATGTGCTTGACCTGTAACTCTCTGCAAAAAGACATGTGCCCGAATAGCAATCCCAAGCTGGGCCTATCTAATCCAACGCCTATCTCTTACAGATCACCCAAATAAGCCTCCTTCTCCAACTTGGCAAAATCAGCATTAGCCAGCTCGTAGGCAAAAGCAAGAGTCATGCGCGCGTGCTGGAGCATGTGGTCGAATGAAAGATATTTGATCAGATCCTCCGTGGTGTGAATCTTGTTATCCGAGTACTCGAATGCCGATTCGATGACAAACGCCGAAGGATAGCCAGCCTTGGAGGCAGACGCATGGTCGGAGCAAGCATATCCGCACTTTGTCTCGACAAAGGGAATGGCACAATACTATATTTACCACATCAGATGGGTTCCCTCTTTTTGCTTCGTTCATTCAAGAGACATACCTCGACAATAACTTTCTTGATAAACTCCGTCAGGTTAGGATCCACGTAATCGACGATGACACCAACACTCTCCACCTTGCCGGCATCGAGCGTCCGGGTCACATAACCAGTCATGTCCTGCTGCAGCATAGCCTTGACGTCCCGGCCGGCCTTGGCGTAGCTGGCAAAGATGGCCTGGCTACCCAGCAGCCCACCCTCCTCGGCGCTGTACCAGTGGAACTCGATTGTGTTCTCGTGCTGTCCCTTGACAATATCCGCCGACTGTAGGATGACACGGAAGGCTTCCAGGATAGTGACGGTGCCGCTGCCGTCATCGTCAGCCCCCGGGGCAGCCAGCACGCTAGGCAGCCAGAGGTTGATCGAGTCCTGGTGGGCACCAATCACAATGGTCGAGTTTGTCTTTCCTGGGATGGTGGCGATGATGCTGTTCTGGCCCCAGGAATGAGGGAAGTGCACCGCACGAACATAATCCTCGGCGCCGGCCGCCTTGATGGTGTCTTGCACTTGACTGAGGAGCCACTCGCTGGACTGCCGGCCGTAGTCGGACTTGTAATACCGTGTATGGAAGGACGTGAGTTTCGTGAGGTGGTCTTCCATCTCGGTCTTGGACAGGTTCGTCAGCAGCGGCTTCACCTCCTTTTGCATCGTCGGCTTCTTGGGGAAGACGGTCTTCTTAACAGTCGACGCGCGCAGGGTAGCGAGGTCTGGGTGGTCGGTGATGTCGAAGAAGCGTCTGCCATCCTACACCCATCCACACGTCAGCGACTACACTGCGCCAATCGTTGCGAGCTGGTAGGCTTACTCGGCGAAGCTCCCACTTCTCATCCTCCGTCACCCACCTTGTTTCGCCGGGCGAAAGCTCGATGTGATACTTCTCCACATCCTCCGGTTTGCCGCCCGGGAACAAGCTCACGCGATCAGCTTCGCTGACCTCCACGAAACGCGCGCCTACTGCAGGAAGCAGAAGCGGAAGAATAAATGTATTTGATAGCCTCATTTTGTATGTTATTGATGATGTTATTAGGCGCTGCAAATGGTTCAGCACAAGAGCGGGAGTGTTGGATGAAGGAAGGAACAGCTTATCGCAGCTCAGCTCTCCATTGCAATCCGATGTGTGTCATCCACCCACCTGACGGAAGCTGTGGTGGGTACCTGTTTCGCAACCGCTCCTGGGCACGGGTATGCATGTGTCCGCTCCCCTGTTGCCTGGGGCGATTACTACTGACGAACGGGCAGACGGGGTGCCGAGGCGCACTAAAACGTCCAAGATGCGCCTGCGCCAAACCCCGCTACGATAAGCCCTATCTTACGGAGTACTTCGTAAACACCAGTTAATCAGTCAAAGCACGTGTACAGTTGTGCAGTTTACCTAACCCCAAAGACTGTGTTGTGTGCAATGTAGACAGCTTCGAACTTCTCTAAGAGTTTACTGTGAGCCAAGTTCATTTTCATCCGCCGACTTGCCAGGCAGCATTGAACCAGTTTCAGGAGTTCTTCCTGGATTCTCGAATCCACCCCTATCAATCAATGACCAGAGGACCTGAACCCGAATACCTAGTGCACAGGAGGTTGACGGATGAAAATTACTCAGGTGGCCTATGATAGCAAGAATTAGTCATTCAAGTATTGTTCTAAGATGATAACAGTCGTAATATATCCAAGAGCACCCTACATACCATACGATCCCTCGGCGGATTCAAGCAGCCCTCGCTTGCCTCATAAGCAGCTGACGAAGCCTGATGAAGATGTACACGGAAGCCAACGAATGCACCTCCTCCATTGACGCGTCTCGCTCAACACTCCGGGTATATATCTACAACCGACTCTCAGATGCTCACATGCTATCCTCCATCTGTTTACTCCTCGTCTTAGCCCAGCTGTCACGATCTTGCTTGCCACCCTGGCTCTCCAGACCCATGCCGCGCTCAACCCATTCCTTGCTGCCCATCTGGGTCAGGCGCGAGATCGCTCTCGCAAAGGCAAACGCCTCTTCATCGCCCGTGAACAGGTTAGACTTGGACAGCTGCTCCACGTTGTGCTCGAGGTCGTCCATCATGTGAGCCATAACGTCCTCCACGGAGCGGTCGCCTCCTTGCCCTGCCAGCGACTCCTGAATCTCGGCGCGTGACACAAACAGTTCAGTAAGCGGCACTGCCGTCGTCAGCACCAGCTTGGCGTGCGACTCGTACACAGCGTCGATGAAGGTGATAAATCGCCGCGCAAGATCGCGTTGTCGGAAGGTCATGCCGGGAACTTCGGTGACGATAAACGCATCGTACGACCGCATTAGCTCTAGGTAATCGGCCGCGCTGGTCGGCTTTCCAATCAACTCGTCGAACGTGAACCAAGCGCAGCGGCCGCTGACGCGCGGCACCACGATCTCGCGGCCCCACACTCGTTGCACCTCCGGGTGCGGCTCTGGTGTGTCTGGGTCGCCCAAGAACCGAAACCACTTCTCCGCGTGGGACGCCGCATGGTTGTCCAGCGGAGTGTGGTAGACGCCCGAGGGCGGCCGCGGGATTTTGCGATAGTCGGTGGTTGAATCCAGGTTGATAACGTGAAGCCGGCTCTTGAGCAGTTGAATTGCCGGGATGAAAGACTCGCGCTGGATGCCATTCTTGTACAGCTCGTCTGGGTGCCGGTTCGACGTCGTGACGAGTACCACGCCGTGTGACATGAGCGACTCAAGCAGACGGCGCAGGATCATGGCATCGGCGACATCGGTACACTGGAACTCGTCAAAGCAGAGTACATTGCCCTGCTCAGCAATCTCGGCCGCCACAAAGGGCACAGCGTCGATGTCAGTGCCGTGCTGCATCTTCATCTGGTGCAGCCGCTTGTGGACGTCTTGCATAAAGTTGTGGAAGTGTATCCTCGTCTTGGACCTAACCGATCGGGGAAGCGTGTCGTAGAACAGGTCCATCAACATGGTTTTCCCGCTGCCGACATCGCCATAGAGGTAAAGTCCCCGGGGCAGGTTGCTAGGGATCTCACCGACCGGACCCTTCGAGCTACTGCCCCCAAACCAGGAGGAGAAAATAGACTTGGACGGCTGGAGGGACTCGATAGTGGGGTGGGTTACCGGTGGTGCCTTGTAATGTCGGAGTTCATCGTGAAGGTGTTGGAGACTCTGGATGATACCTGCGTTTAAGAGCTGTCTGTCAGACCGAAGCTTCCCCCCGCAACATTGCGCCACGCTGCAGCGTCCAGCACTCACCTCTCTGGTGCTCATCGTTCCGAAGTATCCCGTTTTCAACCCGTCGATCGTACTCTTGTATCGGACTAATGTCCTCGACGTTGACTAGAGAATCATGTGAGCCCGGCCTCGCCTAGGGTAGCACGGATTGATAAGAGACAAACCATTCTTCACAGTTGCATCGGCGACAGAGGCCTTCCTTCTCCTTTGCCCCGCGGCAAGGGCGGCCGGGAAGATGTATCGCGAGGATGCTGGCGAAGGGCGATTCACATGTCGAACAAGGCCTGTCGGCGCGGCTGCAACTCGCAATTGGCTAGCCCCTGTCCATCCACATGCAGAACATATTGCGCGCCGTCGGGCATGGCTTGGAAGCGATCGGGACCTCAATGGCTTACGGAGGAGAGGGGCTAGAGCGAGGGTTCGCGAGCGCATTTGAGCGGCTCTATACTATCTGCTAAAGAAAGAATCGCTAATCTCAAGGCGCCAAATGCATTGTATAACTGAATAAGAACAAATAAGCGCGAAAATTCCAAGAACATCAGGAACCACTTCGGTCCCGTAAGAATGGTACCGGTCGTGTGGAAAGCTAAAATTCTCCAAGTCCTGGTCTCGGAGTTCTCTAGTGGCATCCGAGGGCGCGCATGAGGCCCGTTAGTCCCCGAAGACGTCACTGGACATGCAAAATTTCCCCTTCAATTAGCGGGTTTTATCGGTTACAACAATAATGCCGCGGCAAAGCACCAAGGCGCGGGGTTGTGGGGGCAGTTGCAGGCGCTGTGGGGTGACGGGGACGATATATCCAGGCACAGGTAATGTATGTATGTATACATACATACGGAGTACCGTTTACATTCACAGCGAGTTTGTTACCTTCAGGCTTAAAGAATAACTCCCGTGTTGCAGCAGGTCGGTTCACGTCCGATTTGCTCTCACATTAATAAACCAGAAGGCGCTCGGCCTTACCAGCTCACATATCGGCATTGCGAAAATCTTTGATAATCCCGGAATGTTAATAAGCAGCACCGCAAGGTGGAATGGGATACTACATATTTGATCGGTGGAAGTTCAAGAGGCCTGCGTTTAAAACGATACCCCTTCCATTGTTACCAATCTCACCAACACAGAATGTTGGACTAGTTTCTGCAGGGTATAACTACCTAATCTTCAAATACAGTCTCAAAAATCGCAAACGCTCAAACGCACCCGTGTATGCTAGGGGTTGAGGTAAGGCAACAGCGATCAAGAGCAAGGTATCAATATGAAGCATCTCCTAATAACCGGATGTCCCTATTTCTATCAACACCGCATCCCGCTGAAGTTGATGACATATAGATAGATCCTTTTACACAGATAAACCCATTTTTAGCAACCTTACTATCGCAAAGACATTACACCTATCCGAGGTAATTACTCAATAAACGAAAAGAGCAGCAGCACCAACGATAGCCACCATACCGGTGACCGACGACACGCCCAGCGAAGCCGCGCCGTTGGGCTTGGTGCTTGCGCTTGCACTTGAGCTGGAGGTGGAGGAAGCGGTGCTGCTGGCACCAGTCTCGGTGCCTGTTGAAGATGCGGCAGGTGCGGCGCTGACAACGCCGCCAAATACGGTCGCAGGCGACTCCGCAGAGCTGACGCTCTTTGCCTTTGCCTGGTATGCCTCCAGCGTGTTCTCCCCGCTCGGGTTGACGACGCCGACCATGCCATTCTTGCAGTGCGATCCCGTGTTTTGGGAGCAGTAGAACGCGATGGGAGTTGTGTCGTTGATAGTAACAGAGAAGACTTCGGCCTACAGTAACACCAGGTCAATACGGCATGCACTGCGCAATTGCAGCATTCGCGGAGGTCTTACATTGCTGGTGTTTGCTGCCGTGGGGAAGAAGCCCGAGTAGAAACCACCGGTCTTGGCAGGGACGCATGCATCGGTCCAGTCACCCATCACTACGCTGTGGTTCTTTGCGTAGAAATGGAACTCTAGGACATCACCGGCGGACGCTGTCACGGTGTCCGGGGCGAAGGTGAGGCCCGACTTGCCGACGGCGACCTTGATGGTGCTCGCGCTAGCCTGCGTGGCCAGGCCGGCAATGGCGAGGACGATAGTGTTGGTGAGCGGGGACATGGTGAGTGGAATGTAGGGCTGAAGAGGGCTGAAGAGGGCTGGGCTATGGTGGTGGAGAAGTACAGTGATTCGCTGCTGTCGAGGGTGATCTGTGAGCAAATTTGAGCGAGTTTTCGTGAAGGAAGGGCGGGTTGGCCACAGGTATTTTATATAAAGAGCCTTTGTTGTCAGTTCTCCCCAGGTACAGTGTAGACCTGCTTCCGGCGGGCGGGCAATGTTTCAAAAGAGCCCAGCCCTTGAGCTGTGCCACGCTCCTAGCGCTTGTCTTCCGTTGTTGGAGGTTGTGTATGTACAGGCCATGACAGGCAGGCCAGAATTCTCTTCAGCTCACGTCAGTTCCGCCGCAGGTTGGCAGGTTGCCTGGGCAAACCTCATTGCTGCGACGCTGGTACGACCAGTCATTATCGGCCGCCCACACCTGCAAGGGCCGACCTTTCTTTCCGCGATGAGACGGGAGAGACGGGATCCGAGGGGCTGGACAAAGTACCCAGCCACCAAGAGAACCCCCGGAAGGTCTCATATTTCGTCCGAAACGCATCGCGCCGAATCACGATCCTCGGGGGCTTGACATAACTTTATTGAAAGGCTCGGGTCGTCTAGAATAATCCATCCGACCTCAAATGTGGAAGGAATTTAGGATGCCAAGATAGAAACAGCTGTCGTCGATTCGAAACACGTGTGACGTCCTGAGCCAAGGCTGCAGGCCCCTGCGCAAAGTGATAATGGTAGGTAGCAAACGTGGAACGCTCAAGCGCTGTTGCATGTCTGGGTTTGGGGGCGTTTTCGCCCCACATGTGACTTTGACACTGACGGTCCATTCGCGGAGATTAGGGGCTAAGTGCTGGCGGCCGCCTCCAATCCAAATGCAGCCTGAACCCCTCAGCCGCTTTCGATACATTTACCAAAGTTATCAGATGCAGGAGAAACGCCGCGGAAAGTCGAGACTGGAACATGCCGCATATTCTCATCTGAGACGTGAGTGGCGGTCTCGGCGGTGAGATACAGCGTGATCTTAGGGGCCTTTGAGAATGGGCGAGACGTGTGGATTCCCTTTCGCTGAGCATTCTGGTTCCTCATGTGGCACAGGAGGTGTTACGTACCTTATCCAGGCACTTTCCATGGTCGCATGTTCACACAAAGGTAGTCCAGATCGCTGCATGCAGTCAGCTTTGCTTGTCAGAACACACCTGACACAACTTACGAACTTCCTGTCCTAATAGAAGCGGTGAGCATGCCCTAAATGACAACGAGCCGAATGACAGACTGCGCTTTATGATGCGCAGTTTGAGTAAGGTGACGTAGTCGTTCCACTGATCAATAATATTCATCGACCTCTTTTTGGTCGCCCTACAACCCTGTGCAGCCTTCAGCAAACTTGCAAACCCTCAAATCAGTAAAAGAAGCGGAGGATGACATGAGCAACATGAGATCGGGTGGGTTAGTAATCATATGAACGTCACGGAAGAAGGCAGCAGTCTCATCATGAGAATGCGCAAAAATGTCGTGGAAGTTGAAGGCAGGAGATCCTACACCAAGAGCACTAACCTTGCAAATTTCCATTTCCAGAGTTTCGAGCTTATTAGTTCTGGGAAGGAAAATGAGCGTCGCACGAATCACTATATACATGAATAACGACGCTCAGTTGGCATTGGCTGATTTTAAGCCTCAAGAGAACGTCTCTTCGTCCAATAGACATCGTCTTAAAGTACTGTGGGCGAGTCTCGATTATCATAGGTACAGAAGATAGTCATGTGCCCGAGGCTAACAGTTGTTAGCCTAGTGTATTCATGAATATGAAAGGCCCATGATCATTAACGCAGAGTCCGGATACCAATGCAGATGAATGGCGGGGCCTTAGCGTTTAAAACGACCCCTACAGTACGAGGGCATGCTTTCTCCCGCAAAGATCGGTGACGGCCGGATGACATCAGCCCACGAAATAGTATTTGATGCTTCTTAAATGTTTCTTTATTCGGGCGGAAGCTCCTACTCATATCAAAACAACTGTTTGGAACAGCGCAACATCCTCCCACTGCTTCTGATATGTCTCCGGCAGACGCGTGTTCATCGAGTAAAGTCCAGCCCGTCTGTATTTTGATGTTTCTGGTATATCCTTCGCCTTCCTGAGCACAAGACCCATCTTAGCGCGCCCAAGCCTAGCCAACTCGAACAACCAGTACTCGTGTTCGGTGTGGTTGCCCTGGTCCATAACCATGCCTGCGTATAGCAGCTCGTCGTTCTCGTCAGGATAGACCCAGCCCATTCCTGCATCGTTCGGCTCTTCGGATTCATGTTCTCTTGTTCGCGACGGGAAATACTCCGCTAACCTTGACCAGGTGAGGGGTCCAAGAACGATCCCCGTAAGTGCGAGGAAGCCTTCAGAAAAATACCCGTCGAAGGGCACGTCGACGGTACTCTTGTCTCTGGTATCCACATGCTATCAGTCGCCGTGAAGACGGGGCTTCGATGCAGGAACGACTGCGGATACGCTACAGGTCCGTTGATGGACGCCCAAGACCACGTGGGTTTTGGTAGGCCCCGATTGGGCCTACGGAAGTGGTCGGGGAGGCGAATTCGGAGAGGTCTGGAGCTGTACCACGTCAGGTTCTTGAGGAATTCGTCACCTAGCCAGAGCCCGGAGACATATGTGTGGCTTTCCATTTGCAGCGCCCAGCCAAAGCGCCGAGCAGTGGCTGACAGTGCCAGCAACTTGTCGGAGAGGACTGAGAGCCTGCCATGTGAGAACTCCTGAACTACATCCCGCCACCAGGAGTGAATCACAGTCTTGCTTGGGAGAGTGGCTGTCTCTCTTGAGTCGGATCTGCTGTCCTGGTGGGCTTCCGCTCCCTCGCTGATACCGCGATCACAGTCGTGGAGAAATCGACGTATATCCAGGATATTAGACCCGTAGTGGAGGTCCTCAATGTCAAAGTCGCAACGGGAGACGACTAGACACTGCCAAGCAAGCTGCCTATAGCCGTAAGTCAAGATCCTGGGCGACAGCATCCGCTCCTGGTGAGTCCATGCCCTCTCATAGATGAACTCCGTCTTATCGTTGTCCCACAAAGAGCCGTGATGGACTGGAACAAGAAATATCTTCCCCACGGACCCATCTGGACAGCGGTAAGGCATTGGGCCGCTGCGCTGTTCGTACCGTTCCCCGACGTCTTCTCTCATTTTCAAGAATCCACGGTCGCAATCCTTGGCACCGGCCGCTGAGATGGTCACGGCTGCGTGGCTGTAAATGTCGGCCATCATGCCGATCTCCCGGTTCTTGTCCTCGTCAGAATCCTGCACGATGCAAAGGGCGTCTACCCAGAGAAATGGGATCCCGAGCTTCCTCGTACAGATGACGGCGTCTTGAATCGTCTTGTGCAGGGATGCAAGAGACATTCCGGCGACATTGGCGGCTAATGATTCGAGACTTGTCACACAAGTCTGCTGCTTACCCCAGCAGTAACTAAGGGCGGCATACCGACCGTCTGCTTCGTGTCCCTTAGATATGTGAAGCCGAATCCAATCCGAATTCTCAGACGAGGGCGATACCTCAATTACGCGCGTTGGGAGAAGTTCTCTTTCGCCTCCACGACAGGCTTGATGGTTCTCAAGGCAGTCGTGAATCCAGGAGCGTGCGAGATCGAAGTTAGTCTCTGAACAAAAGTCGGGATCTGCGAAGCGTTCTTTCAGATACTGCGTAGCTGGCGTGTCTAAGACGAGAGAATATAAGCCAAGGATTTTGTGGGGTTTCCCCCAATAATCACAGGGAAGGAGGACTGCGCCCGTACCTGGTACTGCATAAATCTCAGCATACTTATTCTTCGTTTGGCGATGCTCCGAGTTGGGGATCTCGAAGCAGACGATCTGATGCTTGAACCCCGATCTTGGGTCCGATTTGGTCCAGATCTTCATCTTGAAATACGCAGGTTGCATGGACTGAGGAACGGGTACAGCTAGCCGGGCCGGGCGGTGGACATCATGCATGACGAGTTGTCTCTGTGAGATCTCTTGCGGAGATATCTCTTACAAATCCTCCTTCAGGGCCTGCACCGTTCGTCGGTCTTAACAGAAACTTGGCAAGTGGGCAACTGCTGGCTGACCATGACTCCAGGTCCTGAATTGTAGTGTCACTCTCGATAACCGTGCCGGGTCTGAGGCGCTCGAGATTCTCTTCGGACGCGAAGAAGGAGCAAAACCCGTCACAGACGCACGCAGTGGTGAGAGCCCCGAAGCCCGAAGCCATGATACCAGAGAATGCTGGATGCGGGAACTTGGGTTCTGTCAAGCACAAGACACGTTGGACTTCTGCTTGATAACTAACTTGAGTGACTTAAATTAGTAGGGGTTGGCTGTGTGCAATATGACTGACTACATGTACGCACCTTTGGGCGGTTGCAGCCGCGTGGCGGTCGTCCACGCCGACAGCCGCAATCGGCGCTGCTTCAGGGCAGACTCGCAATGTGCACCCTATCGGGCATAGTGCAGAGTTGATCTTATTAAGGTTTTGCTCTGAGGCTTTCACGGACGGTAGGCTAGTTACCGTCGCAAGCAATAGCTATCGAAATTGAGGATTGAGATACGGTGGCCTTGAGTCTCGCTCTCAAGTATTTTCGGAAAGTACATATTTTGGAGATAGGAGACTCAAGCGACATAGGTCATTAAGGACTACTGATTCGACCGTAGAAAATAGGCATTGAAAAAACGCTTACGTCGTTTACGAAGCGAGCCTACCAATAGGTACATAAGCTATTCGAATCGTTACCAACCTTCCTTAGTTATAACTTATAATTCGGGCTAGTGCAAGAATATGTTGTACATACATGTAGAAACCACATCGTCATTCTGCACCCCTCGACTGCTAACGCACAAGATTCAGTCAACCTAATTAGGCAATGAAGAGACAAAATATACCTTGATACAAGCGGGAGGAGCCATGGTTACTAGGTAATCTGGTGGTCGGAGCACTAAGTAGTAAGTAATGGCCTTACAGAGCGAATTCACCGATGAAAACGCCCTGATTCCTAGGTCCCTTCCCAAGGCTGTTGCCCCACTAGCTTGTCTTCGCCATTTCGGCTAATGCAACAGTAACACTTCGTGGATTATTGATACTTTTCCTTTCAGCTGTTATGTTTGTTGTCGCATGCTCCACATGAAGTCCGTATAATCTTAACCATCCAAGGTAATCATCTAGCGAATAGAAAGCTGCAGTAGAGTACACACAAAACTAAAGCCTAGCATCACACTCTCCCTTCTAAAGTTCTTAGCATTCCTCTGCCGACTTCGAGCAGGCTGGACGTGAACACCGTATAGGGTGAAGTACGCGCCATTTCACTGTCGTGTGACAAAGGGATGCAGCATATTCTTCACGTGAGGATTAATATGGGGGAGGGCAGCCTAATACTTATGTTAGAGTGCAACCCCGCACATTAACGGAATCCTGTAACAGTGCGACTGTAGCTTGCATCGAACCCTTCCCCCGCCATACGCGCTGAGGCTCAACATGGATCTCGACAGCCACACTAGACTGAATCTCTATTTTGATGACCGCGACGGGAAAGGAGAAAGTGCAAGAGGGAACGAAAACGCCGCCTGTCCCACACGCAGCAGCTTGCTGATCATATGCGTGATCCCATTAGTCTGATGCGGCCGTCTTACTAGGGAAGCATTATCAGGGCGCAAGGCATAATACTCTGTTAAGAGTCGGTAGCGTAGGCTGACCATGCCCGGACATAACGGACATCCTGATCGGACGACTGCCTCACGTCCCTAAGAAGGCTAAGTTGTTAGTGCTTAGAAATTATCCCATAGCCCGGCGTGCCCGGCACGCTCGACTCCGATGCCGATGATAAGATAATTAAGGCTGGACGGAGAGGCATCGGGATGGACTAAGGTATCCGGCGCTAGCCTCACCGCCCTGGCAAAACTCCTGCCCCACTAAAATTTTCGAGACATCCCACTGCGCAAAGTGATGTTTTCCCGAGCTCGTGCAAGTGTATGGGGGTAAAGGCACGCAATCATTGCCCACAATTGCGCCCAAATCAAGTCAAAATGCCGAAAAACAAGCAACCAAACCCGACCCTAGTCTCAATCACCGACCCGCGCTTCCAGAACTTCGAAAGCGACCCGCGATACCAGCTGCCCTCGAAGAAGCACATCAAGACCAAGATCGACAAGCGGTTCTCGCGAGTGCTCAAGGATGCTGAATTCGTCAACACCGCCAAAGTCGACCGCTACGGTCGGAAGCTAAAGTCTGATACCAAGAAGAAGGCGCTGCAACGACTCTACGAGGATGAGGACGAAGACGAGGATGGAGAAAGCGAGGGTGGCGGTGCCGAGGTAGACGACGATGAAATCGTCAGGCGGGAGCTGGAAAGGGCTGATGAGAAACATGACCCTGCTCGCGGCGGAGGGTTTTCCTCCTCTGAATCAGACTCCGACTCAGACGACTCAGACGAAGCTGAGGAGGAGGACGCGGAAGGCGGAGAAACAGCAGATTCCGGGCTGCGGCGTTTTCGCGAAGCGCAGGCTGTGGAGGAAGGCGAAGTCACTAACAGGATAGCTATCGTCAACTTGGATTGGGACCATATCAGATCGGTGGACCTGATGGCGCTGTTCTCGAGCTTTTTGCCTGCCGGTGGACGCATCGAGAAGATCTCGATATATCCGAGCGAGTTTGGGAAGGAGAGGATGCAGAGAGAGGAAGTGGAGGGCCCCCCTAAGGAGCTTTTCAAGAAGTCTACAGATGATGATCAGGAAGCCGAGGAAACCGAGGACGACTCTGAGACGGACAGCGAGGATGGGGAGGATGCGGAGGATTCGGACGAGGAGATCAAGAAGGAGCTTCTCCAAGAAGCCAACGATCAGGACTTCAATAGTGATGCTCTGAGAACGTACCAGCTCGATCGGCTAAGGTACTACTACGCCGTCATGGTCTGCTCTGACAACGCGACGGCGCACAAGCTATATGAGGCGGTAGATGGCACTGAATATCTGTCCTCGTCTAATTTTCTGGATTTACGGTTTATCCCGGATGATGTCGTAAGCTCGCTCAAGACTCTACGTTACGGGAAAAGGATGCTAACGCTTACAGACATTTGACGACGAACCTCGGGACGAGTGTGACAAAGTTCCATCTGGATACAAGCCTGTTGAGTTTGTAACGGATGCTTTGCAGCACTCGAAAGTGAAGCTCACCTGGGAGTATGTAGAGTTGATGCCACCCATGCCCGGTTACACACTTACTGACTCGGATCTCACAGCATGCATCCAGATGAGGTGTCGAGAAAAGACACGATCCAGCGGGCGTTTACGGGGAGTCGGAACGACATTGCAGAGAACGACCTGCGCGCCTACCTCGCAAGCGACAGCGAGGATGATGAGGACGAAGACATAGCCACTGCGAACGAGAAAGACGGGGAAGACGCTCCGCTTTCGGCAAAGGAGCTTGCAAGACGCAAGATGCGCGCAGCACTGGGTCTAGGCGACGAGCCCGAACCCAAGGCCTCCAAGTCGGCAGCGCCCGTGGGTGGCATGCACATTACATTCAAGCCTGCCTTGTCAGAGGCCACGAACAAGAAGGACGCAGAGACAGAAGAGACAACGATCGAAAAGTACAAACGTAAAGAGCGCGAGCGAAAGGAGAGGAAGAAAGCACTGGCCGTGGCAAAGCGGGAAGGCCTGGATCCGGATGCAGTCACCCAGCAGGCTCAAGCCGATGATGAGCCGGCCGAGGACCTCGGGTTCGATGACCCCTTCTTCACTACCGAACCAGTTGCGCCAACCAAATCGGCCCTAAGAAAAGAAGAGCGGCTCAAGAAGCGCGCGGCACGGGAGGCACAAGAAGCCGAGAATGCCGCGCAAAAGGCACAGCTGGAACTGCTCATGGCCGATAACGCTGATGAAAGCACCGCCCATTTGGACCACTTCGACATGAGAGAAGTCATGCGTGCTGAGAAACAAAAGGGGAAGAAAAAAAGAGGCAAGAAGGGCAAGAGCGGAGAAGATAGGGGAGGACTGCAAGAGGATTTTAACATGGATGTGGAGGATGATCGGTTCAAGGCCGTCTTCGAGAACCATGAGTTTGCCATTGACCCGTCCAACGCGAAATTCAAGGCTACCCAAGGGATGAAGAAGATCCTTGAGGAGGGAAGAAAAAAGCGCAAGGTTGGAGGGGGTGAGAGGACAGAAGAGAGGAGGGCGAAGAAGGTCAAGGGGCCTCAGCCTGAGCATGACGGCGGCATAGGGATTGATTCCCTGATTAACGCCGTCAAGAAGAAGGCATCTGATAAGAGCTAGTTGTTGCATGCGTACACCATTATATGTTTCTTCCAAACTGTAGCACGACGTCCAATGACAGGCATAAAAGTTACTGGTGTTGGGAGGTACACGATGGGTAGTAAGTGGGGCTGTAGGCCTCAAGCAAAGCCGCCGACAGCTGTCCAACCATATCATCGGGGGAAAATTCAGGCAATCCCGCGCCTGACCTCACTTCTTTCTTACCCCATCTCGTGCATCAAAACATTCATCACAATCAAGCGTTACCGTTGAAATAACATGAAGGTTTATAGATTACTCTTCGAGCTATCAGTTGTCAAATCCTCCTTGGCCCCCTCATCCGCTACATCGAGATCGATGTCCCAGCTGCCCGGAAGTGACATCACGCCTGAGGTCGAGATGGGTTGTGGTTCAGCAGTGGCGCAGCAGGTCAGTTTTCCCAGGTTTCACCACACACGGACTCCTCACATACTTATGGTAATTACCTACCCAGGCAGCGAACTGGGCCCGCGACCATCCAGTAGCAGCCATCGCGACTGTCGGCGTCGCAGGTGGATTGACCATTGTGGCTGCGCCTATGCTCGTCGTCGCTCCTGTTTTAGGTGCGTTTGGGTTTAGTTCGGGTGGTGTTGTTGCCGGTAAGTCCCTCATATTCACACCAGTTATGTGTACAGAATAAAACGACTGACCAATGTTTTTATGGACAGGGTCGATAGCCGCCGGCATTCAGAGCGCAATCGGAAACGTAGCGGCTGGAAGCGGGTTCGCGACCCTGACAAGTGCGGGAATGGGTGGGTACGGGACAGTTGTTGCTGCTGGTGCCGCGCAGGGGGCCGGGGTCGCAACTGCAGTTTTTAGTGGGGTTGGGGCTTGGTTTGGGGGGAGGAAGTAGAGAGAGGAGAAGGATGAGGAGGAGAAGCTTCAGGAGGTTGATGATGAGGGTGAGAGTAAAGAAGCTGAAGACGGAGCAGCAGGGTTGCAAGTCGATTCATGCAACTCACTCAAAACCAAAATGTAAGGATTGACAGCCGGCCCACCAGATCGCTGTATGGATTGGTCAATACAGTCACCGCATGGATATATGGTCACTCGTGAACAAAAGCAGAGGCCGATTTCGAGTTCAGATTTAAGGCTATTCACAAGGAAACTGACAGGGGTTTGTGCTCAATGACCTAGTTAATCCACAATATGGACTCGGCGTTGGTCCGCGTCGTCTCGCCCTCAACCTTGTTAGGAAGTATCATGTTGTACCGTCAGTCTGTCTCCATCTCTGCTACTCGGCAGAACAACTAGCATATCGGCTCTCCCTTCTAAGATCGAGAAGGTCAGTCCAATTGCTTTCGATCGTAGGTACCAGTAATACCCACAGCTAGCCGCACTACATCAAAGACATTATAGATGAAGTCTGCAGACTGAGGTCATGCGCCTGATCCTCATCTCGGGATGTCCGCTGCGTCGATGCCCAATACACTCGGTTGTATACTAACACGTCGACAGCTGAACATCAAATGATGGCTTCACTTAGCTCAGGGCTTGGCAACTTATCAATGCAACAACTTGTCTCAACTCAGGGCCAGTCAAAGTCGCCCGCCTTAGCTTGTTCACAGCAATACCGAGTCTTACACAATCCAGCTCGGCTTCTGTACAGCCTCTAGATCCCGCATCTTCTGGAAAGTAACTTCCTCACTTGCCTAGTTTGTGCCAGGATCGCATATTCGTGGATGTCACCGCCAAGATACCCATGGATGGAGAAGTTGCAACCATCAACAAGTCTCATATTATGGAAATACGGTATTCATAGGTGGTAGAGATGTAAGGGACTTGTATAGATCGGTTTGCTAAGTGATCTAGAGAGTTATCATCTAGAGGACAAGGAAGGAGGAAGGGAACGAGGCAAGAGCAAAGCAAGTGAAGAATATAATAACTTTACCAGAAGTTCTATTTAGAATAGAACGCAGTTCAGCTGCATATTAGGGCAGTAGTTCTCGATAGGGACCGGCAAAATAATCGCATCGCTTTACTGTGCAACCAGAATGTCTGATCCCCCCTTCTAGCAGCAATTACATAACGTATCGCACTTGAGGGGGGATCAGGACAGGGCGGTGTGAGCATGTTCACGTTTGTATTTCTTGCAAGCAAGCGGCGCAGACTTCAAAGTAGAAACATAGGTGCCGGCTTATAGAACTGGAACGACAATGGTCTTACCATCTGGCTACGCGCCTGATGTTTCTGTGTATCTGAGTGGAAACTCTGGATCTTCCGGTGCCCGTACCGAAGCAACGGACTGACCGCAGGAGACACTTCGGTTGTAACACTTGAAGTCCAAGCAGTTATGGTTGCTAAACTCATTTAACCCATGTGTACGTCATTCATAGATATCAGATCTTATCAATCTCAAGCTGTGGTACTATCTCGCCTTTTCTTCTAAACACCATGATAGCCTCTCCTCCCTCTACCACTTTGCCCGTCTGATCTTCTTCTATTCCCTCCTGGTCCAGCTCACCCCAGTCCAAAAGAGTTGGAACAAATGCATCCAAATCACACTTCGGCCCAATCCAAACCACCACTTTCACATTCTGGCTATTGAGATATGCTTTAACAAGGCTTGGTTGTCGCGGGTAGACAAACAGTAGCGCTTCGGTGTCATTTCCCAGTAACTCATCATCAGGAAGAGCCCAGCTACCAGGGACAACAATCACGTTGTCTTGAGGCAGAAACCGATTAACAGGTCTTGTACCCTTTGGCGTGGCGACCTCTATGCCCATAAATGAACCTGCGCTAGCGCGGTGTGGGTATCGAGCAAGAAAGAGAGCCTCGAGTAAGCCCGTTCCTGACCCCACGCTGAACGTTGTAGTCGGTGGTTTGGGGAGGACGGCATCGAGTAGATTTAAAAGGGGGAGAGAGAGTGAGACGCAACTTGCTGGGTGCCGGAGGGGCGTTAAAGTTAAGTCCAATTTGGGGAGTGGATTCATCTCATCGAAGCGATGTATTAAAGACTTTGGGATTAAAGTGGATGAAAAGTGCAAAAATCGAGAAATAGAGGTCGCTGAAAATGCGTTGGGATACTCTCTACGCATGTCTGGGATATGAGACCTGGGAAGAGAAGAATAGATGATGAAAGGCTTATCGAGCACCCCACGTGGGACTCGAACCCACAACCTTGAGATTTAAGGTATTGAATACCAACGTAGAAGTCTCACGCGCTACCATTGCGCTAGCAGGGCATGTGACTGGCTGGAATAGCATATCATCACTTGTGTGCTGTGCATGGCTTCATCAGTCATCTCCTTCGCCACTTCAAGGTTAGACATAGATGACGCTGAGACTTAAACGTTCAGACGATGATTTGCTATTTAAATTTTCATTGTACGATTACCGAGTACATCACGCTATAATTAAGTGGCTGTTTTGAATCCTGTTGAACGCGACTGTTGTTTCTTTAGTCTTGGTGAACATCTACATAAGTTGAATAGCCTGGCTAGCAGAGGTGCCAACCAATGGCTGAGAATGCTATCAGCATCCTTGTATCACGCAGATAAATAAGCTCCCCTTTCCTAATCCGTTGTATGCCTCTCCTTTTCGTGTACCACAATGCGCAACCGCCCTACACCCAATAATGACTACGAAACGGCCATGTGCCGTTAAGTAAAAGCAAAACAAACCTTACGCTTGTCCCCTGAACTCCCAAGTGAACATAAACCAAATAAAAGGCCCCAGACCCTACCTCAGCTGACCATGCTCCTTCTTGAGCAGCCGTTTCCGATTATATAAGTCCGTATTTAACACGTTCGTGAACCCTCGGGCTTTGAGCTCTTCCTGTATTTTGCTTACCAGCCAGCCGTTCCTGAGCCACTGGTCCACATCGTCGGACACGTATGGCGGCAACTTCCTGGCCCTCGGATCTGACGTCTGGTCCGACGGACCGTGGTTGTGCACCTTGTGCTCCTCATTGGGGTAGTGCAGCATCCACGTGTCCGACCCCTTCGAGGTCTCGATCAGTTCGAACTTGAACCGACAACCACACTTCTTCGACGCCCGATCTGTCGTCGGCTTGCGCCGCCCTTCGGCTCGCGCCTGGAGTATGACCGAGTCGTCGACGGGAGCTCGGTGGTGCCGGGCCTCGCCGCCCCGGAAACACACCCAGCGCACTTTCCTCTTGCCCGTCACTTTGGCGCCAGCAATGCGCATGCTGTAACCACGAGGTATCGTCCACTGGTCTAGCTCCTCTTGCATCATCGCCCGCGACGAGATGCTGTACCCCTGTGGAGGTGCTTCGAGGGGGCGGAAGTTCATGGCGGGTACCGGGACAGGCACGGGGACGGGGACGGGGACGGGGGCGGACATGGGAACCGAGCCCCCCATACCGAGTGCGGGCCCATTGTTTGCGACGGCGGGGTTGCCTAGCTGTGCCTGCACTCCTGCCTGGCGCTGTTGCTGCGGATGTTGCGCGTGCTGCTGCTGCTGAAGTTGTTGCGCGTGCTGCTGATGTTGTGCGTTATTGGGTATAGGCGGAGGTGGGATCGGCGTTACCTGTACTTGCTGTACGTGCGCCGCGTTCGTCGGTATATGCCTGTGAGTGTTGTTGTTGCTGTAACTGTTTATTTGAAGAGCAGCCTCGATTCGGTTCAGTCGCTGGTCAATCGAGTGTATGGCGGTGAATAGAGCTTGCAACTGGTTGGGCGGAAGACGCTGGCTGGGATCTGCCATCGTTCCGTTTTTAGGAGGAGCGACGGGAGCAATGGATTGTCAGCCGATCGATCCTACTGTGGGGCCGACGCAGGACACTGGATGCACACGACAACGCTTTTTTTTTGCGGCGGAGAGACAAGACGAGGGAAGAGCGCCGACCGACCGACCGACCGGACAGACCTACATGGATAACTCTGGCGCTGGGTTTATATTCGAACTGGACTGGCGACAAGAGCACCAAACTCCGCGGCGAAAACTTGGCACACAATTGCGAACGTGAGGGGCTGTTCGCAAGTTGGGCCTCTCCTCGCAACCCGGCCTCGCCAGCCCCAGCCATCGCTGTGGTTCTTGTCACGTGTTCTGCACGAATCAAATGACGCGCTGCGGGAAAACGGGCAGAGAGCTGCAGAGACGGAGAGCTACTACCCCGCCCTTGCCTGCCCCGCCGTTTGTGTAAGTGGGGGTACTCCTGGTAGCATCCGCTCCAGGTCGCATTTCAACTCGAGCATTGTATGTACATACTGCACTAAGCTGAGCTCACTACCAAGCAGTATCTCTAAGACGCAGATGTGACCCGACCGCTAGCAACGATTGAAGTCCAAGTTAGATGCCAGCCTCGCCCGTCGTATTTCTCCTCCAAAAAGTCCTTGACCAGTTCCATCACCTCCTCGCGGCCGTGCGCTTTCTTCAGTTCCTCGCTCCAGTAGGTGTTCATGTTCCAGTCAACCATCATGGAGAAGCTGGAGACAAAGTGCTCCGCGCTGTCAACGCGACTGAGGTGCGAAAACACATCTACCTTCACATCCTCAAGGCCCTTTTCCACCAAAGTCTTTTGTATCCAATTGACATCAGACCAGTGACCCCAATTGGTTGTCTGTATGTTAAAGGCAAAAGGTGCTTCGAAGGGAAATGAAGCAAATGCGCTCTGCAGGTCCTTCACCCATCCCACGCCATCCTCATGCCATGTCGTAAAAGCAAGCGTCCCTTCTGGCATCAAGATGCGGAGTGTTTCTGGCAAGGACATGTCAGTCTCGCATACACTTTGCAAATGGTGTAGTCCATACCGTTTAGAGCAGCTTCGGAATCAGGGATGACATGGAAGCCAATGTTGACCGTCACATGAGTGAAAGTCTTGTCCGGGATGCCAGTGCTCTGCATCGACATCAGCACTGCTCAGACTACATATCCAACTTATACAAGGTCTTACCTGCGAGTCGACTTGACAGGCCTTGGTATTGAGCCAACCCTCCTTATCAATCCTCTTCCCTACAAGACTGATCAGCTTATCGGCGAAGTCGCCGCAGAGAATGCTGCTTTGTTGAAGCACTTCTGGCTCAACCAGCTTCTGTATTTCGGACACGACGACGCCTGGACCACAGGCGTTGTCAAAGAGGTGGAATGGTGTTGTCGTCCGTTCTCCGAGACCAATTTGCTGAAGCATTCGGACGGCGAGGGGCTCACTGACCCGGCGAACGCCGTCTAGGAGAGTTTCCTCCCAGTCGCTCCCCATGGACGCAGTCATGTTGTTGAAGAGCTTGTGCATCTCCTTTCCAGATGTGGTTCGATGTACGTCAGCCATGCTGGCTAATGTGCTTGGCCTAATTTGACGAACAGTAGGTCGTAGTAAGTATGGTGATAGCAGTGAAAAGTAGCGCCGTTTAAACTATCAAAAGCCCGACATTATGAATGAAAGTATGAAGGATATATAGGTACATATAGGTAGGATTACTGACAAAAAACAGCCCGAGAAAGTCTCCGTCGGCAACGTACCTCGTTCTTGCATTATACTATGCTTAGCTTAGTGCCTGGATTTTGTTTCCGAAAAGTATCCGTCTTGGGCTGTCTCGATGTAGGATCGAAAGCCGCCGTGTTAAGCTTAGTACCATACATGCTTTAAGTCAAGGTACACCTCATTACTCCTACCACTTTTCGCATTCCCTTCTTAACATAAATCCAAGCCGTTGTCTCCGTTGAGAAAGCTTGTTTGTTATTAGTGTGTTGGGAGCTTGAGGTGGAAGCTTTAACCAGAACTAACCGCACAGTCCCTAACGTGACCTCTGTGTTTACGTTAGTTCACGCATGGCGAATACCTTAATAACACTTAAGAGGGTTAAAGTAATATGCTGGTTCTTTATCACACGTCATATCTATGTTAAATCGAGCAAATGATAACCATGCACAAAGGAGGACAAGGTGGACAAGGAGAAGAAATGAGAGATAGAGAGTGGAAAAGAACATGCAGGCACAGGACAAAAATAAAGACTCGGATACGAGCCCGGGGCTGTTGAGAAAGAACAGACACTTCTGAGAAGTGAGAGTCAACGATGTTACCGCTACACCATACCCGATTATATCAATGGAGAGTTGCTCCGATTGATACCGCAGCTGCTTTAGCAATTCATGTACCACTTGCGGTAAGTGCCCCATTCTTGCGGATGTCATCCGACCTTTTGGGAGGGGTTGGCGATGGACCCGCCGGGTTAGGCTTTCCGCCGTTGACCGGCAGACAGTGAGGTTGTGGGGTGGGACTTGCACCTTGGTCCCGGGACAAAAACAAGCTTAAATAGCGGCCCGTGTGGGACGGAGTGTTCTTTGTCTTTGCACCTGATAAAATCCCGTTCCTTGTATTAGAGCCTATCTCGATCTCAGGCATTGGCAGTCTATAATTTCCATATACAGATTCCAAAGGTTTACAAAAGCATAGCAAAACCGACAGCAACCGGGCCCGCGACACCAAACGCCTTGCCGAGTGTGACAGCAGCATTCTTGGTGCTTGTAGCGGACGCGCTTGTCTGCGAGCCAGTCGCAGATGCACCACTTCCCGAGGAGGAGGTCGTCGTCGGAGCGACTACACATGTTAGTATCTCGTCTCCAGCCCGGGAATGCAAGGAAACGTACCACCAGACTTGGTAACGTTGAACGTCTGCGACTCAGCCAACTGCCCGCTGTTCTGAGTACTGGTGCTCATGGCCTTGATGGTATACTGGCTGCCCGGCTTCGCCACCACATTTGTAAACGAGTAGCTGCCCGCGGTGGTATTGACAGACTCTGCGATGACAGTGTCAGTTTCCGGCTGGGTGGCGTGGTTGACCAGCACGAGCTGGAAGGAGGTTGGGTCGGAGGACACAAATTCCCATTTCACAGTGTTGGTAGCGGAAAAGTCCCACTGCGCGCCGTCCGTGGGGTCGGTTATGTGAAGAGCTACACCGTCGATTAGCATTGGCAATTGGGTTTACATTTCAGGGAGGACGGGTAGCAAACCGGTTGCGGCAGCCGCGAGGGTCGCGAGGGTGAAGAAGGCCTTCATTTTGCTATTAGGGTTGCAGGTCTGAATATGGGTGGAATTAAGGGTATCAATGGTAAACAGCAAACAACGCAGAGAGACAGAATGAAAGATCAGATGGTTGAAAGTCTGTCAATCAGACGAGGGATCAGCTTCCCTTTTATCTCTGTCAGTTCCCACAAATTTAAGATGATGGCGCCCGCCAGAGAACATCAGCGTCAGCGCTAGCATATGGCTGTGTGCCGTACACAGTAAGCCCTTACAGCGCATCCATGCCCGTTGGATTCAGCATCCAATCCTGGATTCAGCCGCTCAGCCACGACGATCGTGACCCGCTTCTTCCCTTATGGATCCATCCTAGTGGCTAATGCACGACTGTATTCTCACTGCAGCAGATTCTGCTGGCGCTGCTCATGGCGAGTTTAGGCGTTATCCTGGTCCGCTGGTTTGCTTGGGTGAATTGGCGTACCTGAACGTTATTGTGGTACTGTTTGCATCTACACAGTAGGTAGCTCAGCACCTGGGCTGGTAACTTGGAACCTAGGTTGGGATGGGGCCACCACAGGGGCCCGCCTGCGGGTCTGTAGCTGCTAATTTCCATCATCTTTGCTGCATCCTGAGGGCTTCCAAATCCTGCAGCTGCGCTAACCGGAAGCGCTAACGAGCTAAGCTTACCATTACAGTACCTAGCTTCTAGGTAATTACTGTTAGTTAACCGCATGAGGTGCGTTTGTCTGGGCCAAATACGAGCGTGTAAGGCAGCAATTTCCAGCCAGATTCCAACACTTTGTGATCTTCACTCGGAACTTCTGAACAATGTCATGAAAATCGCAAACGCTACATATTGATCCCCTGATTGATCCATTGTGATCCCCAAACACGCCCTCTTTAACCACGAGTTGTGAAGCAAATAGCCCTCTTTTCGCAATGCAAAAAAGTGCAGTATATGCACTGTAGCTCTACCATTTATATGAACTTAATAAAGCATCTTTTTTGAAATGCGATGGAAGTGCTTTATTTTTTGCAAGTTACACTGCGCTGCTTTGAAGCTTCAAAATTGACCTGGTTGTGGCTGGAATTGGACGTGGCTGCTTGTGGCTGCTGAAAAGAATTGTGGGTACACTTGGCGCAATGGGGAAATGCCATTGGTTAAAGCATGTTGGGGGGGGATCACAATGGATCAATCAGGGGATCAAAATATAGCATGTGCGAAATACCGAACCACTTCAGATCAGCATCCTCATGCACAGGCACGGTATGTCCAACACCCCGAGCCGAGTATCCGACCAACTTCGTCCCATCGCCGGACACAATCTGAGTATATCCGCTCTGGGGTGTGTTGGTGTTGTCATTAGTCCACGTTACGCCCAGGATGGTAGACCACTCCTTGAGCTGCTCAGCTAGGTTGGGGTAATTGACAAAGTTGTCCGCCTCGCCGTGCCAGGTCTGGAAGCGCGGGTAGCTTCCGTTGCAAGCGGGATACATAGCCTTGACTTGAGCAGCCCATTGCGCCCCGGTCTTGACGTGCTGTCCGTTGGCGCATGCCGGGTCAGCGCTCTGTGGGCTTGAGCCGGGAGATCCTGCCAGACAACCGGCAGCGACCCCCGAGTAGCATGAGACAGCAGCGACAAGATCCGGGTAGGTGGCGGCCATGACGTTGGACATCATGCAGCCCGAAGAACTACCAGTGACAAAGATCTTGGTCGGGTCGGCATCGTACTCCTTGATGGCCCACTTGATCATGTTTGCTAGGCCGGTGCTGTCGCCTCCGCCGTCGTGGGTCAGAGTCTTGGCCGTAGCAACGTCCCAGCAGTGGTTGTCCTTCGCTTGGCTGGGATACATGACGACGAAGCCCTTGCTGTCGGCCAAGGAGTTGTACTCGGTCGTCTGCGAGTACGCAGCACCTGTCCCGCCGCAATAGTGCAGCTGGAGTGGACATATCATCAGCACTCGGCACTGGTGAAGTAAGGAACGGAGTGGAAAGCGAACTCACAGCTAGGATGACAGCAGGCTTGGCAGCTATCTTCGAGGGCACATAGACCTGCAAGGTTAACTGGGTAGGATTCTCTCTCCAATCCGAGACCGGGGCCAGAGCATTCTGAGCTGGGAAGGCGCTGGCGCTGCCTAGAAGAGGAGCTAAAGCGCCCAGAAAGTTTGCAGCTACCATCATGTTGGCTCGCCGTTAGTGATCAAGTGCAGGAGGAAAGGCGTCGGTTCTTGAGTGGGCTCTACAACTTTGAGACGATGCCTCAGCACCGGAAGGCAAAAAGACGACATCATGGCGGCCTTAAAGTAGATTTACGGGCTCTTGATCCTAAGGTTAGCTCTCACCGCCGAGCTTCAGATCCGAAAACTGGTAAGGAGGCCAACTATTTATCGTTCACATGCCGTTCTTGTGATCCCAGGAAGCCATGGGATGCTACTCAAGAATGGCCTCCGAACCTGGGTTGTATTAATATAGGCAGATTGGGGTATTTGGAGTCCTGCTCGTCACTGGGCTTCATGTGGACTATGTCAACCCCGGTCCGAAAAAGGAGATCTTAACTTAGCCCACGGATAAGGAGCAGCGCATGGTAGCAGTCTTGGGGTTTCTTTGATGAGAATGAGCGCTCCGGGTAATGGCGCATCACCGGCTTCCAGAACAGCCGGCACGATGGTAAGTGGCTAAGTAACATCATCCCCAGGAACTGTTGAACGATGCTACAACCGCACCATACAGAATTGATGTTTCATCCTTTTTGTTCCATTGTGAGCGGGAAGCCGTATGGCTGCCGTATGGCTGCCGTATGGCTGCCGTGCGCTCATGCCGATGTGGATCACAAGCAAACGCGTTACAAGACAAGAGTTTCTTCAGAGATCGAGGAAAGAGAAGGGCAGGTTTCTCGAGAGTTACGCTGAGAATGGCTCAGTGCGGCACAGAATATCAAGACTGCGGGGCATTTGATGGGTTGATCAGCCCCAGACGTGTTTTGCCCCACATCGCCTTATCTTATCACGTATGCACGGCCATGCACTCCGGAGTTTTGGATTGCAAACAGGCGCGCAGTCAGCCATTTCTGGCCCGAGTCCACTGTCCGGATCTCTACTATTGATGTCGGGCCGTGAGCTCTACTGATTTACGAGTACCACTCTAATAGGTCATAGCATACAAGCGCAGTACCCGCCCAATACGTTTTTCACTGCGCCTGTCGCACCCACACGTCCTCGAGCGCGTCACGAGCCGATCGAAGCCCTGTTCCACCAGATGGTTGAAGTCGCGAGATCATCACCGTCGACCCCTCACATCTCGACGGCATGGCGCCTCAATTAAGCAGAGGGCAGGCTGCAACCAGAAACGCGCCGGCTCCCGATGATAGTAATCCAATTGGGCCTCCATCGGGCATCTCCTCTATCCCCACGCTTTACCTCTCAGAACAGCTCCTCCGCCAAAAGCTCCGAAATATTGGTTACGATGAGGCGCGGGAGGACACCTACCGGCTGAGGGGTGTGCAATTGATTGATAATGTTCGAGAGACACTCCAGCTGTAAGTGACCTGACGTGCCACGAGCTCCCAACACTGGGCCGCTGACAATACTGATTCTCATAGTCCGGTAAAGACGTTCGACACAGCAGCAACCTATTACCACAAATTCCGCATCCGGTTCCCGAGCGCCGAATACAACTACGAGGATGCAGCTCTCGCGTCCCTCTTCGTCGCTTGTAAAGTGGAAGATACCATCAAGAAGTCAAAGGAGATTCTCTGCGCAGCGCACAATCTGAGACAGCCCCTCGATCACAAGTCACCAGATGACAAAGTAGGTGGTCGTGTGCTTGGATACTGGACGTTGCTGGATGCTGACTTACTTGCTCTAGGTTTTCGAATCGACATCCAAGGTTATGATCGGACTGGAACGCTATATCCTCGAGACGATCGGCTTCGATTTCCGGGTTCAGTACCCACAAAAGCTCCTGGTCAAGATGGTCAGGAGGATGTTCTCGCAAAGGAAGGACAAGGAGAGGGCCGAATCCGATGGGAAAAGATTCCTTCGGGATGCGTACGACATGTCCATCGACCTGTACAAGACGTTCGCACCCATCAAGCAAACAACTTTCGCCATGGTGTCTGCTATCATCGAGCTCACGGCTATCCTCACGGATACGAGCCGGGAAACGGTCCAAAGCTTCCTCGGCTCGTTGGAATGGCACATAACCAGGGGTTCCGTGTTTGAGACGATGCTTGACCTGTTAGATCTCTACACCCGAGCGCCCAAGACAACCAAGGTCGGATCCAGATACGAGCTCAATAGACTGATGGATGTCAAAATCACGATCAACAATTCACTCGCCGAGGACAAGCTCCCTCGCTACCACGGGTCGTGTGACCGGTGTCTCCAAGAAACGCCAGATATCGTCCCTGTCACGCCTGGCTCCGCCACGTCACCGGCAACTAACAACTCGTTCTCGGGCGGCAGCGGCAATTCGGTGAAGCGAAACCCCTCAAGTGAGGGAACTATGCGTTTTGTCTTCGACGCTGCCGAGGCCCGCAAGGAGCGGGACCGGGCGGCGGAGTTCTTCAATGACGAGTACGAGGAGTACGAGGTGGAGGTGGAAGAGGCAATCCGGGAACCGCACGAATCGTCGCGCCATTCTTCCGGTGGCCGTCCGAGGAGGAGTCACCACAACAACAACAACAACAACAACCATCATAACGATCACGGCTGGACGCCATACCAGCGTAGCGGGCGACATGGACATCACGGCGATCGTCACAAGGGACGGAAAGGTCATGGTTATTATTGAAATGTCAGGTTAGGTTATGGGTGGTCGATTCTGTCAACGGGACTCGCTTTTTGTTTATGGGGTTGGGAGTTCGGTGGGCTGATACCCAGTTAGCGGAGTCTACGGTTAAAATACAATTATTCTACAGACTAAGTGCGCACGGGGTAGTTGTTTGCATATCGGTTTCGACGGCTGTAGGTGTGACAGTGGTTACATTTACCACATAAGTGTTTCGCGATAGATGACTTTGCAGTGCATCCATTCGGCCTTGGGTGTAGAAGTTGTGATTCGTGCTGAGAACCTATGGTTGATGACATCTTACGTCCCCGACTCACCACGAGGAAACCCTCCTCGTACGCGTGCTTGCTAATTTGTGTGAAGTCGGCACTTTGCTCGTGATGTGGGACATTCGGGCTTTCCCAAGTCACTGTTTTTACGCCCTAGAATCCTTACTGGACGGCATATCAACCAACAGTGATGAGATACAGCATCCAAGTGTAAAGTTAACTACCTGGTATCAATGTCCCGGATGGAAAGTTTACACCGCCCTTCCAGGTTCTCAAGCTCGGACACTTGAGTTCAATTAATCCGCTACGGGCTACTGCATGGGTTTATTAAAGTAAGGTGGCACGTACCTCGTCTAGGTCGATGTTGACTTTCTTGAGGACCCCGAAAGTGGTCCGAGACGCAACTTGAGTAAAGTATTCTTTCCCCGTTCCAACTCATTTCCCCATGGCAAGCAAATCGCTTGAATGACACGCCGGAGACTACCGTACCCTCGTCGAAGTCCCGACGATAAAAGCCATCAGCCCCCAATATCACACCTGCACATACACAATCATCATGATATCTCTGTATCGGGCAAGGTACGCACGTATGGCACTTTTTGTCCTCAATGCCGTACCGCACGCAGGGTGGTGTCTGCCCTACCAGAGCCAAAATTAAGCGGTTACGATCCTGTGAAAGCTGCGACGCGGAACTTGAACAGGATTGGACAGATCCCGGGACCTCCATTTCACCAGAGCAGCGAACAGGGCGGTGGAGGAGCGTCACAGCTTGCGTGTAATTTCTAGGGCCCGACCATCCCGGCAGATTCCGTTCGTATACCCCTTCTCATAAACGGGCGACACCTTATTTTCCTTGCGTCTTTGTGTTTCAAGGAACATTGCATCGGATCAACGACCCAGATGTGACTCTTCCGCCTGCACAAACGGACCATGCATATTTCGTAAACTCTGCTCACTCAAAGCTGTATGCACGCTCAGCCTGAAATGATGGAAGGTAGTAGTGAAAGTGGAAGCACTGGCAGTAGCAGTGCAGCGGCGGCAGCCCCTGTCCCCCAGAAATCGAAATGGGCGACGGAAGAGGACTTTGACCGGCACAGGGCTACCATCACGCGGCTCTACGCTGAAGGAACCCTGAGGCAGCTCATGGAGACGATGGAATGTGAATATGGATTTGTCGCTACGTACGCCCTCATTTCTGGCAGACCCTATCACAATGCGAGGCTGATATATCGAGTAGACCGAAGATGTACAAGACGAGGTTCAAGCGCTGGGGCTTGTGGAAGCATAACAGGGCAGGCAACGTGATCGAGATTGTCCGCCTGAAGAAGCAGCGCGACGCGGCCCAGAAGCCGTCACAGTTCCTGCTGCACGGCCGGCGCGTCGACCTGGACAGAATCGAGGCTTATCTTAAGCGGAATGATGGGATGCGCCGATACCTCCGCCTCGAAGAATCTCAGACCGACCAGCCAACCTTGTTGCAGCGTGGACGCGCAGGAACAACGGCAGAGATAGTCTGCCGTAGGCCGTCCCCTGAACCGCTAACAGCAGCACTCGGTACTATACTTGCTGCAGAGAAACCGATACCAACGTACCTGCGCGGCCCGGACGAACTGCAGAACGAAGAAGGCATGTATCGCGCTATACGGGACTATTATGACGGGGCTCTTTCTGCCCAACGTTGGGTATTTAACGAGGACATCTCCTCGCCCAGTTCAACAGGTCTACTTGTACAGGCGAAGAGGACTTCAGTAGCGTTGAGAAGGGGTACTGACGTATGGCTACGCTTCAGAACGGCGCTGGCAACTCTAGAAGAAGCCGCCATCGCTGAATCTTCCCTTACCATCCCTTGCCGAACCACACCGGACAAGAAGGCGCAAGGGATAAAGCTGATGCGCATCTGCTTTGCCGAGCTGTCGCAGATTATTCTCTCCGGCTACGAATCCCCCATGTTGCTTTTCTGGCTGTTACATGTAATGACGCTATTCCGCGAATCTACCGAACTTCAACAGTCTTCCGACCCCCAGCTAGGCCGTTCCGTTGAGCTTCAACTCTTGAAGCATTTATACGAGTTAACAGCTACCACCCCGCAAGGCCATCATCACCCAACAGCAAGGTTATGGAGAATGCTCTGGTCCGGTGGGAAGGGTATCGGCAGAGACCGTTACCACCTTCGCTTATGTACCAATGCGGCTGTGGAACAGTTTGAACGGCATATTGGATACCTCCACCCCCGTACGGTAGAGCTCCTGACGTTCTCCATCTTTAGTAGTACACCCACAGGGGCAGCGAATGCCCAAGAAAAAGAGGACCGCTTCCGTACTCTGTACAACCAGCTGCAGACGTCAGAGGTATTTGATGGGAGGCATCTGGAAGTATTATGCTGTCTAGCTAGCCACCTCAGACGGCATGGGAAGTTAGAGGAGGGGGAAGCTCTGTTAGAAGAGATACTAACCGATCCGGAACGGGCACAAGTCCTGGGGAGATTCCCGGAGGATAATTTCAACGTGCACTCGCTACTGGGAAATATTAAAAATAGGCTCGGAAGACCGGCAGAGGCGGAACCGTTGTATAGAAAGGCGATTGGCATTGCCAAGATTGCGAGACGAACCTCAAACGAGGATTCGGACCTGTTTGAGGGATTATTTGGGCTCGAGAAGAGCCTGAGGGATCAAGGAAGGCTCGAGGAGGCGGATGAGGTGGTCGAGGAGCACCGCGCACTTGTTAGAGAGTCTTTGGAGAAGGTTGGTGAGAAGGAGGACACTACATGATACCTGGCACTGTCGTGGTGTCTGCGGTGGCTGGGCCGCCAGCCAAGTCTGTTCCATATTGTCTACCTCTACTCTTCCCCTTAACGTGATACCTACCTAGGTATACATGTAATTTTAAGACACTCTCCTTGAGTTCGGTGTCTTATTGAAGATATACCGCCCTTTGTTCTTCAGTGATATCGCATCGTTTGGAGAGCTTTGTTCTCCAACGTATCTTTTAGTCGTATGATTTGAGCCGACGGCTTATAGCCTTGTTATCTAGTCATTCGACAGCGCAGATCTCCCCAGCCCGCTGTCGCGCATTACGTACGCAACCCTAACCCTGCAGGTGGATACTTCAAGATTTAGTGAGATTCCTTTCGCAACCCTGCGTTATTTCTTTTGACATACTGGGTCACTTTCACCGTCACCTTTAAATACATTACCTATTAGCTCAGGAGGTCGCAGAACCATAGCTTCCTGCCTGCTCGTCAACTCTTTATAATGGAGGATATGTCCGGCCCGCCCTCAGTTTCTCGCGACTTGGAGAGTTATCTCCGAATGCTCCTACCGCATAGAGCATCACTCCGCAGTGTGGTTATCCCAGTGATACTCGAGGCTATCTCGGAAATCGACGTGGCTCTTCAAAGCTCACTGCACGTCACTCTAGCAGGCACCGCCAACTCGTTTGGAGACGACCAGCTGAACGTCGATGTAGTGGCTGAGAACATCGTCCGTGCTGCGCTGAACAGGTACCCATCGGCTTTTCGAACGGCGAGCAGCGAAGAAGATCCCGTCGAGCGATCCATCATTAGCGGAGCTTCTGCTACAGAGGTGACCGCTGAGAAGTACACAGTCGCCTTTGACCCGCTCGATGGCAGCTCCATTATCAAGCCCAACTGGTCGGTTGGGTCCATCTTTGGAATCTGGGAGGGCGAGTCGGCCTTGTCTAAGTCGCCTGAGAAGAATCAGATTGCAGCGGTGCTCGGAGTCTACGGACCGCGCACCACCGCCTTCGTGGCACTCCAAGTTCCTGGCGCTCCGGTAGAGTCCGTATGCTTTGAGCTGGGGCTGCCGATGAGAGACCAGTGGCAGATCATACGTCCTGTCGTGAAATTGGACGAAGGTCCATTCAAAACGCGGTATTTTGCACCAGCAAACCTCCGGTCCGCGGCCGACGACCAACTCTACATGAATCTAGTTTCGTTCTATATCAAAGAGAAATATACGCTGCGCTATAGCGGCGGCCTCGTCCCGGATGTGGCGCACGCCCTCACAAAGGGGCATGGTATCTATCTCTCCCCGGCGACGGGGGCGAGTACAGCAAAGTTGCGGCGCCTGTATGAGCTGGTTCCGGTTGCGCTTGTCGTTGAGTGTGCTGGCGGTAAAGCCATCGAACCTCTCACTGGAAAACGAATTCTCGAGACGCCCATACGGGACTGCGATGAGCGGGGTGCCCTGGTCTGTGGGACGGCGGAGGAGGTCGAGTTGGCGCAGCGAGCTTTTGCCCCGAGATAGGATTTGACGTTGACTTCTCGATCTGGTATAATCGTAGCTCTGGTTTTTTGATGGACTTAGCATAGAGGGCAGATCGCTTACAAGATCATGGACGATGAGTCTTGTGGGACAGATCAGAAACAGTCCTAGGTGTGCAGCAATCGCATGAGGTCTAGATAAGGTATAAGAAGGGTGATGAAGCACCTCTTATTAGTCTTGAAAGTCAGGACGAAAACTTTACCGGCAATCTAAGTGACAGTCCTAACCCCCCCGTACTTTCTTCTTTCTGTTTTTCCCCTTTACCGCCTTAAGATCTAAGCTTTTCTGAGACCACGCCAAAACCCCGTTGAGTAGGTAGCCGGGCTTGTTCGTTTTTCTCTCTAGCCCAAAGAAATCTAATCAGTGAGGGCGATGTAAGTAGTGACTTTGACTGTCGTCGTCGAAGCGGGCGCAAAGGTAGACCATGTCTGGACGGGAATCATGGGCTACAGTGCTGACTCGCTGCCCTATGTGGGCTGTGTCCCTGGCCGTGACGGAGTCTTCGTTTTAGCGGGGTTCAACGGTCATGACATGCCGGTTGCATACCTGGCCGCTAAGGGCATGGCCGAGATGGTTGGTGAGGACAGGGAATACGAGCAGACAAATCTTCCATCTTTGTATATGACCTCGCATAAGGGGCTGATGCCTCGGTTCGACGACATCCTGGAGGGTGGAGGGTGTGATGTGGAAGGAACGCGGATCATCCTGTCAGAGATAAAATGGAAAGCTTAGTGGGTGGAGAATTTTCCTCTGGACAACGTCTCGTCACCCATCATAGCTTCCAGTTAAGTCCTGTCGACTAGCTGCATTCCGTTATCGTTTCAAGTGGTACAATGTGTTAGCCTGTTTACTTATGTTTAATTTGCGTCTTTGGACTGGCGGCCTACAATCTACTACTTCCTTAAGGGATCTTTTGCCCCCCTGGAACAAGTTTCTGAAACACTAAACATGGGTCGTATACCCTCTGGACGTCACGCAGACGATCCACACTGGTCTTGCCGTAAGATGCAATCACCCCCTGATCCCACGAAGCGTCGTTCATGAAGACATACTCGAGGGCAACACCGTTCTCTACAGTGAGGTTCTGAACTCGCCCCAGCAGCCCCTCCAAGGCCTTGTTGACGATGCCATCGTCAGCCGCCTTGTCCCACGACATGTCAAGCGCAATCCACGTCTGCGTCACGTTCCGCAGGCCCAGCGCATTATTGCCGCCCACACCCGCGACGTGCGCTGCAATAGGCTGCACCGTGACGACTAACGATCCCGCCTCGACGCCCCCAAGCGCCGCCACCTCGGGAGCCGCGCCGGACCCATTGGTGGACAGCAGCGCCGCGAGGCCCGCAAAGACGGTTGGCGAGGGCTCGAAGCTGGTCGCATACCAGTTGTGCCTGGGCGGGAGCGGCGGCGAAGGGAAGTCGGCCATGAGTCCGTACAGTGTCGCGAAGCCCGTCTCGTCGATCACTGGCGTGATGTTGTAGAAGGGCGCGTACGCGGCTGGGTTTGCGACCGGCTTGAGGTAGATGAAGGTCACGAGGACGCCGTACTCGGTCTGGTTGGCGGCGGCCACGTCGATGATCAAATTGGCGTATAGATCTTTGTCAGGCTTGGTTTGGTAAGCGTCCAAGGCGGCGAGCACTTTGGGGAGCTGGTCATACGTGTACCCACGTAGTCCGCCCCACCCCTGCTTGATGGGGTACGTGGACACGGTGAACTTGGTGACGATGCCGAAGTTGTTCGCGCCTCCCTTCAGCGCCCAGAATAGATCGCTATGGGAGGTTGCGCAGGCGTCGACGAGACTTCCATTGGCGAGGACTACCTCAAAGCTCTGGACGTTGTCACATGCCATTCCGTACAGGTCCGTGAGATACGACAAGCCGCCTCCCAGGTAGAAACCACCCACGCCGACGTCCATGACCCTTCCGCCCACTGCTGTGACGTTGTACGAATCCAGAAGAGAGTAGACAGCTCCCCAGCGCGCGCCTGGACCTATAGACACCACATTGTTGGTCGCATCGTAGGTGATGTTGTTTAGTTGGCTCATGGAGATGAGCACGCCGGTGCTGATGCTTGCGTCAAACGGCGCGGGATCATGGCCGCCCGACCGGATCGCAAACGGCACACCCGCGCCCACGACGGCCTTGACCAGAGTCTGCACATCCTGAGCTGAGTCTGGTTGGGCAATGCAAGTGGGTTGGTGCCACGCGGTCTCAGACCTGCCAAGGGGTTAGTCTAAGGAAACACCGACAGAAGAAGTATCATTTGTTTCATTGGTCGAACGCTGCAACGGACCGTGGGCAGTGGAAAACGAAGCCCATGCCACGTATATAGGGGAGCTATGAATCTGGGCATACTGCACGGGAACGGGGGCAAAAACATTTAGGCCTAGGGTGAGGAGTGAAGACAATCATCGAATAGCAGGTTCTTAGCTCGCCATTTCAGGTCGCTTGAAGCGAAGGGAAAAGCATACCTGGTAGGTAGGTACGTACCTATGCCGGTCGATAAGGTCGCCGCAGTGGGCCCTATTTTAGACGTCCATTTCCCGCCAATCGATTCGCGCCTGCAAACCGTCCACCGATGCACACAGATTGAACGGTTACCGAAGCTGCACCACATATATTCTTTAGCCGGGTTAGGTCGACGCCCCTCTCATTCGGCAGATTAAGGGGTCGGTGTTTACCAGATCTTGCACCATTAGCTTTCTTCGCTACCGTACTAGCATGCGAGTAAAACCGACAAACACACCTCAGACCTCTTCCCATCAATCCACAAATACATAAGGTACACAAGCCACGCGCATAAGCCATACGCAGAGCCTAACGGAAATAAGCCTGAACTCACTGAGACTACAGGAGGCTGCCATTAAAAAAAAAGACGCCCGCTGCATAACTCAACTCCAACATGCATCATTGCTTTATTCTAACATCGTTTATAGTCTCCAAGCCTTCTCGTAAGCTAACGTGAACACAGACTTATGGCTCCTCACTCGTGCTCTAGCGAACCCGACTCGCAAATACTGAAAACTTTGCACGAGACTGCCAACGCGGTGTAATGTACATTGTATAAACCAACGGTTTAGAGTCCTCCCACTTCCCATCTGTACAGGTCCCCCAAACCCTCATACCTCGCCCCGTGGCCTCTGTCTCGGTCATCGAGACCTAGGAAGCCGTTTCCTAGTTACGCACATCAGCGAGCTTAAGGGGTGCCTCATCCATCGTCTGTTAACTAAAATATGGTTCCTGGCCTCGCGGCCTAGACCCCTTGGTGCGGGGAGCGCTTGGCTTCCATGAGTCTCCTGTGCTGCTGGCGTTACCAGAACTCTTCTTAGTCCCAAAGGTGGACGCAAACGTAGAGCTGATGAAACCGGTCACCCGGATGAGCGCCGGTCGCAGCACAGGAAGCGAGGCGCAGATCAGGGCGAGCGTGGGCTCCATCATGGATAGGATCCAGAAGGTCTTACCGTAATCTGCATACTCGGGCGGGACGAGACGGCTCATCTCGTACTGGAGCCAAACTAGGTCGACGTCGGTGAAAATGCGCAAGTCCCAGACGTAGATGCCCAGCTTGTAAGCTGCTGCTATGCTCGCGCTATCGACACGTTAGTTCAGTTATCGCAAGTCCCGGTATCAACTCTGACTTATTACCTCAAACCAACGAGGAAGATCACAGCTAATCCAAGCCGTCTTTTCGTAGGCATCTAGAGTCCGGCAATCGGCCAGAAAGGAAGGGCAAGGAGGATGACATCGAATGTGAGACTGATGCTGTAAAGTGCGATGGTCTCGTTAATGTACGTCCAGGCATTACAGTACTCTGCGTATATGGTGAAGTCCCAGGCTGCATACAGAGGGTTGCAGATGGTGACTGCCGGCACGACGGAAAACACGACCAAGTATACAAACTGCAGAGCAAGAAGGGCATACATGGTGATTTGAAAGCTGCGACGCGAGCCCGGTGTTGCGATGATCCGTCTGTAAAATAAGGGGATAGAAACTCGAATTGACATGGACATGACTGGGTAGATCAGGGTGCATATGACGGCGCCCTTGTTCCAGAGGACGAACTCATTGTATGTGACTTCCCACAGCGGCTTTCCCACACCGGCATGGAGGTTAATGTAAATGGCCAAGGTCGACCAACCAATATAGCAGATCTGTGCAGCCATCCGTCAGTTTCCAACGTGCTAGAACTAGGGTGGCCGAGGCCGTGCTCACCAGTGCGAAAATGATGGCATAATCGTCCGCACCAAACGTGCGATTCGCCAAGCGCAGACACAGGCGCCATAACACGGTGCTGCTCGCGACGGTGCACATCATCGCTCATCCGATGGCGATTGAGTAGACCTTGTAGGAGTTGCGGTGGCAGCAACCCTGCGAGGGGGTTGGAGCTGTCGTTAGAGCTGGCCATGGCGTCTATATTCGTTCACGGTGCATCCGGTGCGGAAACTGCGCTCTCGTAGTGGTTTGCGAGGTGGAAAGAATCGGTAAGCATGATAATAGAAACAGGGCTTAAAAAGAACTGCTTAGGAGGCATTTTTCTCGGAATTCTACTGACAACTAACTTACGCGATGACTGCCGGTAGGATTACAGGCACGCATGCTGTTTAGGGTTGCAACTGGAGGGACTATAAGGCGCAGCAGTATCTAATGCTAAGTATTCGAACGAAAATATCCAAAATGGAGGACACACACCATCACAGACTGAACGGCAAGAACGTTTGAATCATGATGAACGTGAGTGCGGGCTGCGCCGGACCCTTTATGACATAATATACAGCGTGCATGCACCGGCGATACCTTATTTAGGTATGCACACGGAAGAGGAGGGTGTCGCAATTTCGCTACGCAGACCACGATTTAAACTGGGCTCTTCTCTGACCATTTGCCCATCTAGGCAAACTCCGAATCACGATTCCTGTATGTTCCCGGCGTAAAATCCAATGCAGGGGCGAAATGCTACTATGCAATCGCTTCAGTTTGAACTTATCGTGCTTGCTTCCCAAACCGCAAACCCGCATCCTTTTCGTTTCGCCCCTTCGCCCCTATAACCCGCCCCTTACACCCTTCAACTTTACTTCTTTTCTCTGTCTGCTCTGCAGCCTGGTCCTCAGTAAGCAGGAGTCAGGCGACGCGCAGTGCCTGCCTACCCACCTACCTTAGGTACCTTAGGTACCTAGATTGGTGAGTTTGAAATTTAGTATGAGAGAGTGCAAAAGTTGCTGCCATCTTGCCATCTCGCGGTCAAAAAACAAGAAGCGAAGTGTCGCGGGGGATCACGTGTGGCAAAGCGTGCCATTTCACGTGTTAAGTCATGTGCGCCCTGAATCATGCGTTTCCCCATACAGGGCGCAGCCCACACAGATTACTAAGCTCTCCTTTGTCATGCATATATATTGAGACCTTCGTTCACTCTCTTTTGTATCAATCAAGGAACTCTTTTCAACCTTTCCTTAGCGCTCTCCTCACAGGAAGTCCATTCTGCAGCTCCCGCCTCTGCGTGACACGAAGAAATCAAGCATCCAAAGATGCAAGGACGAGGCAAGGTCCTCTAAAAATTAAACGTGATATCGAAATTAACCCCTGCCTCACTCCTGCACGCATTCACTTGATACAGACTTGGTTGCATGGTATGTGGATCTCCGACTCTAGCTCGCTATTCGCTCGTAAGGAAACAAGCAACCACAAGCTCAGAGACAAGCAACAGTGACGGCTCCACCGTGGTGCGGATCTCCGACCGCATTGAGTTCTAATTGGCGACAAAAGTCAGATGTGGGTCTAAGCTGTTAGCGCAGCACGAACCACAGATCTGTATCGATTGAGTGAAATCGGTAAGACCATCGGATGCGCCGGGGAAACCTCCCGCTTGAGTGTGCTCCGCAGTGGAAGCTAAAATTATCTGCTTTCCTCCCCGGGTGCGGATCCTACGCCATTGCTGTTCTGGGGAGACGTGGGATTCAATTTTTGAGCGATTGGCACCACTCTGGGGGAAGGAATCACTAGATCTGTCCTGTGGCTCAATTATACGGAAATTTGTGCAAAGAACAGTCTTGAATTTCCTTTCTTCGAGCTTATTCTCACCTGAGTCGTTTCTTCGTGGCATCGAGGGTGGTCTCAATCTCGCCTTTTTGACTCGCAGGGGTGCCTCACGGCTACCTATGTATGCAGCTATACATACCGTCCAGGCAGCACTCATTGTGACACGTCTTTACCCCCGTAATGCAACCAATCCGTCTTCCACTGTTCGCTATCTGTTGGTACCGGCTCTGTCCGAGTCTCATGCGTTATAGCTAAGTCTACATTGAACCGCGCAGTTCGATTGTACAGCCGCCCAGGCTCTGGTTCTCCTCATGTTGGCATCATTTTTAATGCTGATACTCCTGAATGTATGATATCTATCACTCAATCCTTCTTGTGTCAGTCCACGACGTCTTATAACCATCTCCAGATCTTGAACGCAATAGCACGACCGCATGCCGCCATGATGGGCAAGAAATCCCTCGGCGAGTTCATTGCCGCTCTCCGTCTGACTGAAGGTCGGGCTGCAGACCTCGAGGCCCGCCTGGCACAGCACCCGGACACCGAGCCGTCTCCCGAGGCACGAGATACCACTACGTCCAACATCTTCTTCGCTTGCATCTGTCTTGAAGCTGCGTTGGGGGCGAACTCGGTGAGCACGGCGCCTGTGAAACAGACCTTAGTGGACGAGAACTGGTATGTCCTTGCTCCCCATTTCTTGGAGGCACGGAGGTGCTGGATCTAATTTACACTCTTGGCAGGTCAAACGCATGCTGGCTCACGCCCGCCTGCATCGTTGAGCCGAACTCAGCGAGCGATGTCTCTAAGATTCTCACAGTCATCGAACAATTCCAGACACCGTCTGCCGTACGCAGCGGAGGTCATTCTCCGAACCCAGGCTGGTCCAGTATTAGCCAGCTGGGCATTCTCATTGACTTGTCACGTCTTAACCAGATCATCGTTAGCAGTGACCGTCAGACGGTGACAGTCGGGCCCGGCCAGCGCTGGGGCAATGTCTACACCACCTTGGATGCTTACGGTGTGACTGTCATTGGAGGGCGTGTATCAACCGTAGGCGTCGGAGGTCTGATTCTCGGGGGTAGGAAACTAGTGACATCTTGCGCACTTTCTTGTCCAGCTGGCTAATGATGGTACATTCGCGATTAGGCGGCTATTTTTACTCCTCAAGCGAGTACGGTCTCGCGGCAGACAACGTGAAGAGCTTCGAGGTATGTAATGGCCTGCCGCCCCCACGCTCCCCTTACCCACTCTCCCCAAATGAGAACGAACGAGGTCTCACCGCCCCAGGTTGTTTTATCCGATGGCACCGTTACAACAGCCTCTGCTCAAGAGAACCCCGACCTCTTCTGGGCACTGAAGGGGGGCGGGCCCAACTTCGGTAAGACATCGAGCTTTCCTCGGCCGACCTTCCCCTTTGAGCCTTTAGTGGCGAATTGCGAAATCTAACGCGCCGCATGCAGGTATTGTAACCTCGTATGAGCTCAACACCGTGCCTGTCCACGAAATTTGGTATGAGGGCTTCGCATTTAGCAATGACCAGGTGCCAGCCATCTTTGATGCGTATGCTGCCTGGCAGAACAGCTCCGACTTTGATGTCAAAGCCACGGCGAGCTTCATTATCAACCTGGAAGCGACTCTATTGGCTCTTGTATACTCCGCGCCGTCCAACGGGAGACCTGCAGCCTTTGCCCCCTTTGATGGTGTGATTGCCTCGGGCATGCAGATCGTACCACCCACCAATGGCACGGTCTTGAGTTTCTTCGAACTTGTCAACTCGTTGTCGCCGGTAATTCCGGGTGGGCGGTAAGAAGACCCTCCAAAACACGAGAACCTGCCGTTAGCCCCCGAGAAGAGCGGAATCTAATTAGGTGGAACAGTCATGACTATCGCGCTGCGTCCAGCCAAGTCGATGCTCAGCTTTACAAGGACGTCTACAATATTTGGGCCCCGCAAGCCGCTGCGGTCAACAAGGCGACTGGAGCCAACCAGACATTCGCCATTCAGCCATTCCCCAAGAATCTCGTCCAGCAGGGCATCCTCAAAGGAGGAAACCCGCTGGGAATGCCCCTGGAGAACTTCCAAGGTGGGTCTAGCACTTCCCGTCCCTTTCTTGATTTTCGCGGAATATGACCGACTTACATGCGGCACAGCGTGGACCAGCGTGGTTGACTGGACAAACACCGCGCAAGATGCAGAGGTGCGCAGCGTGAGCATTGAGACGACTGAGGCGTGGCAGCAGCTAAGCCAGGAACGCGGGCTAGCCGTCAACCTAACCTACATGACAATATCTTCCTAGTAAATTCCAGATATTCGAAACCCTGGAATAACCTGACCAATCTATATAATGAATCAAAATGGTCAGCCACACGAAGAACGAAGATACAAGGGACTACTTCTGTCTGGCCCACAGTCAACCCCCCTTATATCTACGTTGCTAGGGACAAGGTTTAAGAAGGACAGGGGCTCAAAAGCGTGACGCCTACTCAGCATCCACCTGATTATGCAAGGCAGATTTACGAAGGACGGTCAACGGAGGAAGGGGGCAGGGCATAAGTGTGGATGGTTGGCATGGAGAGATCCAAGGAGCTAATGCTACGATATTAGGGGGTGAGGCAACCTGCGTAGAGACCACTATCCAGACGAGCTCCTCATTCAGACGAGCTCCTAAGGCCTGACTAAAGATGTTTCCGTGACGGAGAAGGATTCTTGGAGTCGAGTTAGAGGGAGATTATTTCCCCTATTAAACCCCCCTTCTTGTCTTCATAGTGTAATGTCGCTGCGGAACTGAAACCATCCTACTAAGTGGATAGGCCTCCCGGAGCCCTTGAAGGATCATGAGGGATCCGGACAAAGCCCTCGCGTCTTAACGGCGTGACGAATGGCCTGCCTCCTGCAAGCTTTAAGAGCCAGGGGAGCCGGTTCTTCGGGGTATGAGCAAGAGCGGAAGTCAGAGACCCTCTGGACTCTGTTTCAGGGAAGCCTCCAGTCATTGCCCTAGCCGAATACATTGACTTGCGTCTCCCTTCCTATTCTCTTCTCTCTCTTCTACTGTTGCCTTTCGTCACCCCTTATACTATTCTTTATTTTGAGTTCAATGGCGCGTCCCCCTTCCAACAGTTCTTCCGGGACCACGACACAGATAGCAAGCTAGACTCGCTATCATCCTTACATCCGTCCATCTAGCCCATCGGCAATAGCTTCTAGCTCGCACGTTCCATCCCTAGGCCACCCTCCAAGCATCAAAAATGGGCCCTCTAAAGAAGGCTCTTGGCGACGCAAATTGTTTTTTGAGCCACACGATGCTTCGAACGGATTAAGACGATCCCCACGACTAAGGAAACAGACTGAGAAGGCGGAAGAGAGGAAGCTGGAGAAGGAGCAAATATACGTGTGGTTGGAAGGCCTACAAAAGGCTCGGATGGTAGTAAGGAGGTAGTCACGTTCGCGTCCTGAATAGCGACATCTTGTTAATTGATGAAAAGAGCTAGATTAGGGAGGTAACAGACACATTAGCGTTACTCTCACCTCATCCGTGAAACATGTTACCTATAAAAGATTATACTCTTCTTGCGGATGAGGCTAAGGTGAAGCGTAGTTTTCCGTCTTGGTACTGCGACGTCGTTGTATTAGCATATGGAATTGTTAATAATTCCAAAGAATGGGGGAAACACCCTACTGTTCCTCGATTCTGCCACGGCCGCCCCCCGAAAGTTCACCCTCGAAGCATATTACTCCTTCAGATGCCAGCAGCCCCTCTCAAACGGCAAGCGGGAGACTCCAACAAAAGCATAGATCGACTAGAGCCTATCTCTGGGGGTAGAAGTGCACGCTCAAGAGTCTTGACCCTAGAGCTGCAGTATCAGCGGAGAAAGCTCTCGACACCCGATCGCAGACCAGCCAGTCCAAATCCGTCAAAGCCATAACATGTACTCGTTCGCTTTGCCACATTATGTTGGCTGTTGGTGAACAGTCATGCAAGCCGGACTTGAGGCCGTTGGCGGCACAGCACCTCGCCACTCTGGCAGCCTGGCAATTAAATTACCTGGCCAATAATGGTAGCTGCGGTAGCTCTTGTCACCGTAAGACGCGCTATCTATTTTTGGAACTGTTCAACCGTAAGGAGCCCTGGGGGGCAATATTCGGGTGGCCTTCACCGGGCGTTCAGCGTGCAGCTGGTCTGCCTGGCCCCTAGAACCCTCACCTACCTCTTTGGATAGCCTCGCGCCAGAGCCAAATCTCTACGTGCTTGTGGATCCTTACACAGCCATGCCACGCCAACTGAATATTCTAGCCCTCTTAGACGGAACATCACAGACCGCATGATCAAACATCATATTCCATTCCTTCGGCATCGCCGATCACTTGCCACTCATAGGGAAAACAGACTTCAGAAGAAGTGTATTTAGAAGGCATAAGACCGGTGAGCACCTGAACCCGGGTTGGGTGGTGTGCAGATGTCTGCTGAGTCTGAGATAGAGCCTGTCTTTTAAGTCTTCATGACGCTCTTGGGCTTCATTCGCTATAACCCGAGCCCAGTACGACAACGACACACCTCACTTAACGTGATAGCGCCGACTCGCCCACCCCGGCAACAATCGGACCAAGCCACCCGACCACCACCAGAACCAGTCCCGATCCAAATTCACGTCCCGTACCATGCAATTATGTCAGCCTGCCCTTGCCAATGCGTCTCAGTCGAACACAATAACGATAATTGGCTAGAAGCGACATAATCGGGGAACCCGCTGTCTGCTAGAAAAGGTAATCTCTTTCGGTACTGTGTGTACAGCCTGTGGTTAAAGCTGTGATCTTCACACGACGACGGGGCAGAAATCCCAGTTCCTTATGGGGCTTCGTTGTAACCGAAATGCCTCTGTGGAGGAAGGCACAGGTGCACGGGCCACAGCGGTAGTACTCCTATTGTGGCCCGTGCACTGCGCGTTGACCGCGGGCGTAACGACTACACACACACACACACACAATTTATTAACACCCGGCGGCCGAGCCGAAAGGGCAACTATTATTAATATACAGGTACATTTCCTACGCTGTGCCCTGATCTCCTTATCGCTTTGCATATGGCGACGGCCTAGCCCTTGGTGTCAGTGCGTGGACCGCCTCTAGTACCGCCGACATCAGCCTGTCTGTCTTTTGCTGTACCGTGCCCTCCGATGGGGTGGCATCTAATGTGTCTGCGATTCTGTTACTTATCTCCTTCTAAGGCGCGTTCCTAAGTAGCAACCGCTCTTGCTGCTTCGGTACCGGAACCGAGATATTAAAGACGGTATCAATCGTGCGATGGTCGGATCCGTGTTCCGCCTCGTGTATCGCGCATTTGACCGTTGCATCCTTCAGCTCCTTAGAGGTAAGGACCAGGTCGATGATTATGTCGAGCTCTCCGCCATGCCACGTCTTCGTGCCTCGTCGAAGCAGACTGCTGAGAGCGAACTTACTTATTAGGTCGATGATCTGGTCTGCTTCACCCTATCTCTCTAGTGATACGTCGTCTCCTCCCTAGAGTTGATCGTGCCGGTTAAAGTCTCCAGTAATCACCATCTCCACCACCGTGCTCGCATCTCTCCTTATACCTATAACAAGTTTGCGTAGGTTCTTACACGTGATCCGTAACGTCTGAGAATCTCCTCCCGGTACGTAGACTGATACCATCAGGACCAGCCAGCCAGGAAGCTGGATGGCTGCTGCCGTCATGTCTAGAGATTCTATCGGTATCTGTTCAGCCTCTACGTCCTTATTCACCCAGAGCATGCTCCGGATTGCCCATCTCCCTTCTCTCTAAGTCGAAGGGACCATCTTAGTCCATTTGTGATGCCCCATAAGGGTCGTTAGGAGTCGGCCCTGGATTCTTCGTGCCTAAGGCTCCTGTATAGCCAACACTGTTGCATCCTAGATTTCCCTGTCGTTCATCAAGCTGTCGTGTGCAGCACCCTGCTTCCTTACATTTAGTTAGATGATGCGGAACGTTCTACTCATGTTGTGACGGGTAGAGCTGCCGACAGTTCCTGCTAAACGACTCGTGTAGGCCTCCGCATGGGACGCACTTCAGAATGGTCTCGGTACACTCGCTGTGCCGGTGGCCCTCCTTAGCGCATCTTCTACAAACCTGTGGCTTATTGCATTGGTAGGCTTTATGGTTGGTAATTTCCTAGCAGTTATAGCATTGCTTTGGGCGCTCCCGGCGTTCAAACGCCTTAGTGTACTCCGATTCTCCTCTAGCGTGGAAGAACCCTTCGTTAAGAATCGTTATGCATCCAACCCTTTGTTAAGATATACCACCATCGAGCCATACGCCTTTGGTGCATCTTTGTTGCTCAGCCACGCTATTTTCGCGATCCGGGTGTCGTTTTTATTGCCGAAGGTCTCCATGGCCTCGGTCCGGACGTTGCCCATCTCGTCCAGTACTGCTGTACGGTTGACGTTGTCTACTCTGATAGGGTAGAGATCGTCTCGCAAAATCCATGCCCCTCGTGGTAAATTCGCTTCTACTACTCGTCTTACTACCTTTTGCTCGGCGTCGTCCCTACAAGCAACCCTGACGCGATGTGGGTTCTTTAGGTCCTTAGTTACCGCTCGACATCGCTATAAGGAGTTGTCTTGTTCAGCGCGGACTCCGCTCTCTACCATTTTTCGGATTGCGCCAGCTAAGGCCTGGTCATTTGCCTCATTCTCCACTCCCGAGGTGTTAATAGTGCAGTAGAGTGTACCGGTGGAAGTGGGTGGTGTGATATAGTTGGACGAGAGCGTTCGTATGTTGCTCGGTTGGCTAGCTGGCGGGGTGCGAGCGACGTCTGCATACGATAGCTTTAGACTGCTTTGTCCGGTGGCCGGGTGTGCGACGCTGCTAAGCATTTCGCGAAGACTCTTGTTCTCTTCCGTCATTAGTTGTTTGGTCTTAAACAGTTCATCCTTAACTGATTGACATTCCCCTCTGACTGCCTGAAGCTCGTTTTTAACTCGGCCGATTTCCTCGATAAGAACTCTGAGGGCACCGGTTTGCTCCCTTATTTGCTCTTACATCGTTTGTAGCGTCGCCTCTTCACTTTCACCACCCCTTCTATCTCTCCTCGTCTGTGTATCTTTTAACAGTATTGCCGTATTAAGTGAGTCTTGAGCGTCCTTATTTGCTGTAGCTTTCGCGCTTGGTTTCCGCATACGTGTCTGCGGGCGAACGCTGCTCTCCTCTCTGTCAGACGCGACCGTGACCGCTTCTACTGCCTCCATTTCTATATTTAACACCCCTTCACTGTTCTCCGCCTCCTCCAATCCCACATCCCGCTCTCGTTGCGCTGCTTCCATTGCCCTCGTCGTTCTGGCCCTCTTGCGCTGGGGCCGGTGATGCTCCCCTCCCGGAGCCATGACGTCTGAAGCGGGGTTCGCCGCACCAGACATCCACCACAAGACCTGATTCTCCGCCAACCGGTTACCAAGTATTCCAAGGAATAAAAATATCAATAGACTGTCTCGAGCGAAAATCCTTGTTGTTACAGCTCGTAACGACTACAGTAGAAGGCCAGTAGGTGTCGCAAAATTTATAGATAACTTTTTTAGCGACCGCGGGGCAGGCCTGTGGCTTGTGTGGCTCTGCGGCACACGCCTGTAGCGGGGAGGTACCTAGGGAGCAATGCCTAACAAACATAAGACTAGCTAATTTAACCCCACTGTCAGTCCCCGCTATAGGCGTCTGAGCCTAGCTGCCTCCTACCTACCTTCTTCCTTATTCCCCTCGACGCTTTCATGTTAGCGACGATCATGGCGCCGCAACTGGACGCTGGACAGCGTACTTTGATCAAAACTCTACTGACTAAAGGGTATAAGATTAAGCAAATGGCCTCGGAAGCATCGTGTAACCCGCGCGCCGTCCAGAGAATCCGTCTAGAGAAACAGCAGCCCGAAATGCCCACCCGAAGAACAGCCCGCGTCGGCCGCCGTAGCTGCATAACACCAGATATGCAGAAAGCCCTCTGCAATGTACTAATCAAACAGCCGTACATGTATCGATGCGAAATGGCAAACTTGCTCTATCGTAACTTTGGAATGAGGGTATCGGAGCGATCCATTAGTCGGACCTTGCGATCAATTGGCTGGACGAGGAAAACGATCCATCGTATCGCACAACAACGGGATGCCGACCTTCGAGATCACTATCTACATAGGATATCGCAATATAAGTCCTACCAGCTCATCTTTGTCGATGAATCTGGCTGCGATGGAAGGGCCGGATACCGGCGTTGGGGGTGGTCTCCGAAGGGATCCTCCCCAGTCCAAATTACGAAGTTCGGTCGTGGAAAGCGATGGCAAATTCTTCCTGCATACGCCCAAGATGGCATCGTGCTGAGGCGAGTATACCAAGGATCTACCGACAGTGACTTATTCGAAGACTTTATAGCCCAACTGCTACATCACTGTGGCAGATACCTAGAGCCGAAATCCGTAATCGTCATGGACGACGCCTCTTGGCACCATTCAGAGAAGATCCTGCAGATGTGTCGAGACGCAGGAGTCGTAGTAGAGTTCCTATCACCGTACTCGCCTGACTTCAATCCTATTGAGGAGTACTTTGGAGTACTCAAAAATCCATCAAGAAGAAGTGGCACGGCCCCGTCGTCTGGGTAAAGGTGCTCTTGCCGGCGATGACGGCGAGAGCGAAGCGCGCCAGAAGGAACTGAGCGGCATCTAGCGGTTGTCGTAGCTCGACATTATGGTAGGCGTCCTGTAACTCGGGCGACCGGTCGAGGGCGTGGGCGACCCAGCCGCCGGCCTTGGGCGCGAAGGCGAGCCTGTGGGCATCCCATAGGGCGTGAATATCACGTCGTAACGGGGCAGTATTGTCGGCACAGTCAATAGTGGTCGTGCGCTCGGGCTGGGAAGCGAATTGCCACATGGTATTGAACATCCACCATAGCTGCTGGGCGGTAGGAACGATGTGAGCTGTCTCCTTGGCTAGAGATGAGGCTGTAAGGCGGCAGAGATTATCCTGGATCCGGTGGTCGCTAGGTCTGTGTGGAGGCAGGTATTCATGGTACTCCGCGGGCACTACCTCTTTTGCGCGCTGTTGCAGAGCTGCTTCGTCCGTAGAAATCGCACCGACAGAGGTGATATGTCTCCTGTCTATCAATTGATCGATTTCGTACAAGGTAGTGGTGCCGTACTCTACGTCATCGTTGTGGGCGAGCTCAAGGAATGAGATACTGTCAATCAGCGCCAGGTTGCCGTACTCGATCGGATCTTCCACGGCATCAGGCTCTCTCAGTTATCGTTCCATCTTAGCCACTTCGGGAGTTGCTCCGGTGGCGCTTATTAGTTTGGGAAGTAGTGTGATAGATCCGTGAGGATTGCGCTTTGCTTTTTCAAGGTCGGCCTGACGCCTTGCATCTACTTCAGCTTCCGCTTTCAGTCGTAGTTCCAGTTCTTTGATCCTTTTGGTGATCTGTTGTCGGCCGGCTCGGCGTTGCTGGTCCTCCTTATCCATCTCTATTTCGCGGCGGACGACGTCCTGCTGATATTTCGGATCTCGCATGTGGGGGGAGTCATCCACCGTGATGGTTTTCCACCACTCCGGATCCTGGGGCCATTCTTCGGGGAACAGCAGTCGACGGCGCCCTGCGTCAACCCATACGTCGTGGTAGTCAAACCACTTCCTCCCGATAATGACATCATGGGACATGTCTAGAACCATCATCCATTCATCCTTAACGGTCCTGCCCTGTATGATAAGGTCTGCTTTAACAAGTGTATCGATTTGCTGTATCTCTTTGCCGTTATACCCTCCGATGCGCCGTCCTTTCACCCTGACTTCGTCCACGTGGAGGGATTTCTTCATCCTGCGGGCGAAGGCAGTATTCACGAATATGTATCCGTTAGCCCCCGAGTCGATTAGAACATCACTGGTTTGTAAAGATAGTCCCTGGTTAGCTATAAGGCACGTGTGTACCAGGGGGTCGCCCCCCAGGTAACGACTCAAATCAATTTTTTGATCTATCTCCAGTATCTCTTCTGTCGACTCATACCCTGGGAGGGAGTCGATTTCACCCAGGGTGTCTAGTTTGTTGACGGCTTCTTGTCAGCGTCACCGTCCTGGTCCTGGCTATCCTCGGGATCCTTAAAGCGGTCACAGATGGCCTGGAGTCGGGCATCACGTTCCTCAGCAGCTTTCTCCTTTTCGGGGCAGTCCCTGGCGACGTGTCCCTTCTCACGGCATGTGAAGCAGCGACCTTCTTGGGCCAACTTGCGGGCTTCCTCGACAGTCGGGCGGGGAGGCAGCTTGCCTTTACTGGACGACTGGGTGTTTACGACACGAGAGCCGGCGTTGCCACCAGTGTACCCGGTAGTGCGGCTGCCTCCGCTCCCACCACCGGTGGTAGCGTTAGCCTTACGCTCCTTCTCCTTCTCACGGTAGGTCTGCCTCATGGTCATAGCAATGTCTGCTCCCAGTCTAGCATATCCTTCGAATGTGACAGTAGGGTCGCGGTATTCCTTGGCCAGGCTGTTCTGTAGGGTGGGAGTAAGCGGCGCTGGTGCAAGGTTTCGGCCAATTGGAGCTTCGCACGCACGCGGGCCAACTCGGCCTGGCAGTCCGAATCGTCTGCCTTGTCCTTACGGTCCCGGCAATCTTTCAGGCTTTCCCGGAGGCGTGCGACTTCTTCCTGGAGGTCGTCGTTGTCTCTCATGGCATGGCTGAGGTCGTCTGAGGTCTGGTTCAGCTCCTGTCGGGTCTTGGCAAGCTCTTGACTTGAGTCGGGTTTCTTCCTTCTCTTTCTCCACCGCCTGCGCGGTGGCTGCGGTGGTCTGTTCCATATCGGTTTTCTTCTTGTCTTTGGCTGCACGCGGCTTTGATTCGTACTGCGGCATGTCCTTCGACGATGATGCCATCGTCGTCGTTGTCGGTTATCGGTTGTCGGTCGTCGCGCGCTGTTGTGACCACCTTGTTGTTGTGTACGTTCGGTCTCGTTTTTTGACCTGGTAACGCGAACTTCTCAATTCGATTTCGTGGGATATTGTGCTGGCCTTCCCAGGCGAGGGTTGTTGAGCTTTAGATTATGTTGCGGGAGCAATATCGGGTAGGCAAAGGCAGGGCTTCGTAATTGACCGTATTATTACTAGAATCTAAAGCTAAGGAGAAAAGACTATCTGCAGTACGGAGAGCAAAGGCTGCGTTTAAATACTACTGGGTACGTTTGTAAGTGTGTGTTATGTTCTGTCTGTCAATGTGGTTGTTTTAGTACAGCCTTAGTGAAGTCCATGGTTATGGATCAGATCTACTGTGGTATCCCACGAACTGCTGGGAATACACCAGGTCCGTGCACGACAGGGTATGTCTCCAATTAAAATCCAGCGATATGAGGTACTTCAATTGCCTACTAATTTGGCCCATGCCACTTGTACCAGCAATCATCGTTGTTACAAAGAGGTACATCGCAGTCTTCGCAGCAAACCTCGTAGTCCTTCGCACTGCTTGTACGTTACCGTCAACCTCACCCAATGCAACCCGCTTGGCCGGCCTATTTACAGTCCCAATACGACGGCTAAGACAAGCCTACTTAGTAAATTGGCCGCGTTCGCGTTTGTTGACGATGTACTGCATTCGTACCCATGGATTGGCAGGGATGATGTGCACAGACCACCTTCCATTTTGGGAAGGTGGTGTATTCCCAGCAGTTCGTGGGATAACAGAGCGGTTGTAAGCGGGTCGCGGGATCGCGGCTGGCACTGAATATGGCTGTCAGATGCAGCTGCCAGATCGGTCCCGTGACAGACGGAACGGCGCTCGTGGGCAAGCCTATCGGATAAATTGTTAACGTACGACTTATTCCAGTATGACATCATCGTAGTTTATTAAGTACTTAATTAACAATACACGCTAATGCGCGGTTGACAGCCCCACCAGCGAATGCGCATCCTGCCGGCACTGCTAATTTTTATCCCAGACATTTCAGGTCTAGGTCCAGACGATCCTTCTGCATCTGGTCTAATCGAGGACGTCGAGTGCAACTTGAAGGCGGACAGTTCCATAACAGCTACAAGGCTCATGCAACTTTCCAGCTCTGCATCGCTTCACACCGCCTTCTTCATCCAGCGTTCGAGGTCTAGGCTGTGGTTTATACATCAGGTCCGGTGATTGAAGTCGCGTTCCTGTTGTGTCACACAGCTCTCGGCCAACCAAGAGCCGCCACGGAGCACGACATAAATTTGTTGGGTATTAAAAGCAGAACGAACAGGAGCAGGAGTGGCTATCTTCGTTTTCTTCCTTCCAACTTTTGAGTCAATTAATCCGTACATCACTAGTCCATCACCATTCAGAGACTAACTTTACTTGAGTTCACAATACATTATGGTCCTTGCCGTGGGAACAATTGCCGGGCCAGCCATTATCGGCACTGTGGCCATCGAGGCTGCATTTTTCGGTGCATCATCGGCAATAGCGTCGGGAGTTTCAACAGCAGCTGCGGGAACGACCGTAGCAGCGGCGGCAAGTAATATCGGCGGGGCAGCTATAGCGGGTGCCTTAGTAGCTGGCGAAGCTGGTGCCGTAGCGGGCGCAGTTACTGCCGCAGCTGCTCCTGTAGCCGCAGGCGCGATTCAGGCAACCATCACAGCTGCTACATTAGCAGGACCGGTCGGTTGGGCCATTGTCGGTGCCGACGGCTACACTTGGGATTGTTGGAAGCCCGTCGTGATGGACGACACAGTGAAACCCTCCAGCGGTATCGCCCTTCGAGACCTCTATAACCATCCGAATCTCCGGTGGATGGTTATGGATGGTGACGACTTTGTCGCAGAAAACGTCCATGATGAGCAGTTCCGCATCTCACCAGTCGAAATCAACGGCACTCTTGCATTTCACGCAACTTCCATCAATTTATCGCATCTGAGGTGAGTGAATGCACTCATTGAAACGGGTTCTTAAGAGACGATACTAAAGGCGAGAAGGTAAATGTCAGGAGTAAAGGAAACGCTGCTTTTGAATACCCTCGGGTAGGAGGTATAAGGGAGGTTGGCTAAGTGCAGCGTGCGCGATCTGCTTGCTTGCTGAATGGTCGGGCGGCCGGCATCGGCGGGCTATATAAAAGGGGGCGAGGGGGGCAGAGTTTAGACTGTTACACACTCTACTGCTAGGTTGAATCTATCGCGCTTCCGGTCTCGAGGCCTCATACTTCTACACTCGGCTCTGTGGCGCTTGAATTCTCACAGTAAACACTTGATTCGCACAGGATTCCCGAGGTAGCCACTAGTTTCAAATACTTTTCGAGGGCTATCTCCTCCGACGGAGTGAGATATTGTTGGCCTTGGGCCTTCTCTTCTTTCGAGCGCCGCCCAAAGGGAGTGGATCCACCAGGATCTCAGACTGCAGCATCTCGCGACTCTGTGCCCTGGGATCCCGACAGTGCGGGCAAGCATTCGAGTTGGCCGGGCCATCTGCGGCGACTGCAAGCTCTTCATCTCGCACATTAGGACTGCGCTTGGTGTTCCCTTTTAACATTGTTAAGGTGGTTGTCGAGTTGCGTCGCCATGGTCGTGGCTAACGGGGAAGCAGCTGGGCCAGATCCACCTTGTTAGCAGGATCTGACAGTAGAGTCAAATACTGTAGCCAGTTCTGCTTGTTAGGCATTGCTCTCTAGGTACCTCCCCGCTACAGGTGGATTCGGCAGGGCCACACCAGCCACAGGTGTACCCCGCAATCGCTAAAAGAGTTAACTATAAATCTTGCGACACCCATTACGCCTTCTACTCTGGTCGTGATGCCTGCTCTCACGATAGAGGAGGTTGAGCGACAATTATTTGCAGCGAAGGTCGCGCGACGAGAACCCACTGGCGAGTTACGGCGCTACAAACGTTGCGAGGCTCAAGGCTATTTCGCAGAAGTACGACCCCGCGCAGGTTTTCCAGCGTCTGCAAAACGATGGGTTCTTGCTGAGGAAGGTGCAAGTGTAGCAGAGAGAGTAGGGTGGCTAGAGCCTGGGGGCATAGCAGGCTGCGGAGGAGAGCTTCTGTCCATGCAGGGTGTGCCTGCAATACTTCCCCTTATTGGTCTTTCGTTTGCTCCTTTCACTGTGCAGCAGGTAGTAGAGGTACATTTCTAATACTCGTCGACTGAGTCAGATTGCGCTAGAATAGCCGACTCTGGACAGAATTTGAGCCTCAGATTCCCTCGGAAATGTCCCTTAAAATTTCACGGTTTCGGTGCAACCATAACCGGCCTTGTTAACTAATCGCCTTATTAACTAATCGCCTTGTTAACTAATCACCTTGCATGAAGGTAAGCGTTCTCCCGCCCATTTACGGACAAATCTACGGCCGAACCTTCCCACTAAGGCTGTGCACGACTCGAAATCTATCGACTGCCGCTAAACGAGAGGAAAGAATGTTACTCAATTCTGCAGTGCCCGTATGTCGGTCTTAATATTCCGCAGGGTTTCATTGCATATGTACCCTACGCCGCAAACTATTCCAGCTCGGAGACTTATCGTAATGCCTGTCCGATGCAACGATAGCAAGTCAGAAATGGCCCGATACAATCCGGAGTGTCTCGATTCTTGGTGCTGTTTAATGCGGTGAATAGCTCCTTGTCCTCTCCTTGGCCCCTGGCGCCGCTTGAACGACCGGGTACGCCACGGAATGATGACGCGAGACGTCAAATAGATGATAAAGCTGAGAAATATCCACGGTAACATGGATAAACTTTCGCTTTACGGCACAGCAGCGATGGCGGCAGACGCAAGAAAACGAAAGTCGCAACCATCCCCCCCCAGTTCCAGCCATATCGATGAATCCCTTGCGCAGCAATATGGCGGCGGCCACGCGGGCGGCTGGGTGGAGCGTCTGCCCTCCTCATGGATCCCTTACGTGCAACTCGCCCGGCTAAGCCCCCCTGCCGCCCTCTTCCTCATCTTCATCCAGCAGCGCGCCCCGGCAACGGATGTCCTGCAAGCCTGCTTAGTCATGTTCGTCGGCAGCTTCTTCGCGTCCAACGCCGCGCACGCGTGGAACGACCTCGTCGACGCCGACCTCGACAGCTCCGTGGCGAGGACCAAGATGCGGCCCATCCCGCGCGGCGCCATTCCGGCGCGCGGCGCGTTTGTCTTCGCCGTGTCGCAGGCCGTCGCTGCTGCGGGTATGATAGGCTTCATGCCGGGTGGGAGTGCGCCGTATGCCGTGCCCAGTATCGTTGCCACGGCGTATTATCCGCTGGCAAAGCGGCAGACGCACCTTGCGCAGCTTGTCCTCGGGTTCTGCCTGGCGCATGGAATGCTCATGGGGTCGTGCGCTATAGGCGTGTGGCCTTACCCCTTGCCGGTTTTGCCTCGTGGCTTCCCCTATGGCTTGCCCTACCTTAATACCCGGGTTAGCGAGACCAACTCCCAGATTGACCTGGATAGGTGTTGGAAGTCACGGCTTACTTGCACACGTTCAATTGAGGTCAAAAGTAGTGTATTACCTGTGTTCTGTCTTCTGGCTGGCTAATTGCTAGCCTACGCAGTCTATATAGGAGGGAGCTTCGGAACAGCCGTTCTATTAACGGATCATCATTTATCCACATTTATAAGCCTTCGGGCTGATCGGCTAATTAGCCTTCTTTAACTCCCGGGCGCTCCTTATCTCTTACGCCGAGCGCTTATTCCATAACTTTAATAGCTTCCTGTTGGATTGACCGGAGTAAGCAGTGAGGCGCCCAGGAAAGGAAGACCCATTAACTGCGTGGAAGCAGTGGATCTGGCCAATAGGAAGCCATAGAAGCCATAGAAGCCACTAAAGTCATGGAATGGGCGCTCAGCGCAGGAGATAGGGAGCGCCCGGGAGCTAGAAAAGTCTAATTGGCCGATCGGCCTAAAGGCCCATAAATGTGGATAAATGATGATCCGTTAATAAAACGGCTGCTCCGAAGCTCCCTCCTATATAAACTGCGCGGGCCAGCAATTAGCCTATTAAAAGATAGAATATTAGCAATATACTACTTTTAACCTTAATTAAACGTATGTAAGTAAGCCGTAACTTTTAACAGTTATAAGCCCGGCTCGTAAACGACTTCCCCCAGCGTTTACGAAGTATCCATATTTCACATGTTAGCGGGCCTTCATACTTTAAAACAACGCACTTTAGCGTACTTCACACAAGCCCACATAGGGGCCTTCATACTTCACACAGCCCACACAGGTGGCGTGCCTGCTGTTGTACTACAGCCTACCGGCTGGGGGGGTGTGTTAGACTTGTCAATATTGAGGTTAGCTGTTGTTAGTTCAGGGGTATTGTCAAAGCTCTTGTCTTAGCTCTTGTCAGGGGTAACAACCTCGGCCTTCGGCCTTCGCTTCTATTGTTTACCTTAGCTATTACAGCTAACAACCTGTATATATTGAGGCCATTGCCAACAGTCTTTTCTTTCCTTCTTCAGAGGACTTCATCCATCACTAATACAATCATCTTCTTGCCCAACTGTTGATAGAACTCGTGTTGTAGATGTTCGACGCGGGTGGCTCGTAACTGTCGTTCCCTTGGTGGGTGCCGTTTGGGCGCAGCATTTCGCTGGCCTTAGGCGTCGGGCTTGGCAGATGGCTCGGCGGCCTCATGGGATATCAGCCTTTCTATCGCAAGTGGACTACCGATTGGCAATTGGCATGTGACAAGATGGAGCAGTCCATCTTCCAGAGACGATTTGCAGATCGTCAAAAGCCAAAGACAGATTAGGGATACATCTGGGATGGCTATGTACCTTTACCTTAGTTTGTCATCATTAGTCGAGCACTAAAAGAGATGATGGTATTGTGCAGTCCATGCCACGCGTGTAATTACAATGCCCAAGACAATGAGGTAGGCAGAAATCCTCTACGTTATGCTTACCCGCCGAGGACACGCCCTATTCAGAGTTCCAGCGTCGTGTTCTCGTTGGTAATGCCAGCCCACTGCAGGCTCTTGGCCCACACCTTCTCCTGCTTGTCACGATCCATACTCACCGGAGAGCTATCAGTCTTCTCGAGGTAGAGAAAGCACCCACGCTCATTGGGGTGAGCTCGGTTAGTGGCTAGTTCGACCAGATCGACGGCGGCAGCTGCCGACGGGCGCAGGCTCGGATCTTTCAGCTTCAACAATGGCTGCAGGGGCCGTACGATGAGCCTCTGGGCCCAGACAAGGGACTGTGGGGTGTTCGTCTGCATGGCGCGCGAGTCCGTTAGGTTGCCCGGGTTGATGGCCACGGCCGTGACACCACTGAGGGCGGGATCCTGGGCAGCGAACAGCCGAGTTAGCTCAAATCCAGACCCGAGGACTGTTAGGCTTAGGCCAAACATATTTGCACACGTACTTGTTCCAGACGCCTGTTGAGCGCATACATGAAAGCAACTGCCGCAAGCTTGGACAGCGCGTAGCGCAGGAAGTCGCCGTCATAGCGCATGCATCGAAGAAGAACAGTAGACACCCGATCTCGGCTGTGTCGTCGCGAAGCTGGTGCCAGGACTCTGCTACATCGCTATAAAGTCGAAAGAAAAGAGAAACGGCCACCCCGCGTGCTACCGTGTGAAATGATAAGTCCCAGGCTGGTACCCGCTAGACAGTCGAAAGAGAAAACCACCGGGGGAATCTGGATGATACAGAACACCCTACCCGGGCACGACCTCCATAAAACAACCACTAGAAAACACAACAACAAAAAGGGAACAATCTGCACCCAACCTTGGGTGCAGTAAATAAAGCGAAGAATCGGATGTCTTCTCTAAGATCTATCTGGCTAGGACTCTCCATATAAATGGGATCTGGAAGGCCCGTGCGCCTTCCAGATAATCATGAAAAAACCTGAGCCCTGTAGCCACTGCTTTCCGTCATTAACGGGAACATGATACCGTTTGCTTCCATTCACAAAACCCAACTGTTGAAGCTGTGAGCTCGTTGATTAGTTCAGTGAAAGTAAGGCATGTCCATATCTGCACAATTAATTCACCATTGCATAGTTGCAAGGGCGAGGTCACGTAGCTTTCCTCCGCTCCGCAAAGCGTCTCTGGGAGATACAACTCTCCATCTTCTGACATGCAAGTTCCCAATCAGTCGTCCACTGCCTATAAAACGGCTGATACCCCAGAAGGCCTCCGATCCACCTTCCCACCACGACACCCAACAGGCGGGCGACAGCCTTCCGGAAGGGCACCCACCACGGAACGGATAGATATGTGCCGCCAGCGTCAAACATCTGTTTATTTTGCTTAGCTCATTAGATTTCTCAGTCTCCGTGAGGAACTTACGCTCAAAACCTGAATCATATCCACCCGCTCGCCATGCAACACGACCTTCTCCTGGTATGCATACCAATTCTCGAAGAAGGTCAAGTCCAGTTCAAAAGGCTCTGTTGACTTCTGCCCTGAAAGCAAGAAACGACCCACTTTGGGTACTTCTTCCCCGTTTGGAGGTGGGTCGCAAGGATATGTGCGATGGTGCACGCCTCGCTTGACTGTAAACTCTGGGCTTTCAGGGGTGAGAATATGCTGAACGCCATCCTCTTCCAAAACCAGGGGACCTTCGAGCACCCGCAGGTACTCGTCTTGGTATTGGTGGAAGTGCATTGGTGGTTTTGGCGCACCGACAAGCCGCGGATGGTCCAGTAGGAAAATTACTTCGAAACAGAACGACCGGTCTCCTGGGCATGGAAGTACTCGGGTCGTGATCGCGCCCTCGAACCTACATCAATGGGTCAATATGTGGATGAGGTATAGGAACAAGATGACGTACGCTTTGATGGTGAGAATACCATCTTCGTCAACATGCGGCAGGAGGGTTGTCTCTTCAGTATGACTGCGAGTAGCCATATTCACACACTCTATTCAGTCCGGTAAATGTGAGTGCCTACCTTTCATAGATGTGCGAATACTGAGCTGCTGATTACCTTGGGGAATACACCTTATGAAGCCTGAGTGGCTGACGAAGAAGGAAAGAAAACTACTTTGCTTTCGTTTGGGATAGGTCTTAGTCTCCCATGTGGGCAGTGCGGAGTTGCCTTATCTCACCACATCGGCGAATAAGTGTCATAAAATGGTTAACTTGAAGTGGAGAAGAGGGAGACTTGTTCAGGTACAGTATAATAACATGTAACGTTACTATGGTTCTTACGCCTACATGGTACCCTGCATTGTAGCTGTCATCCTTGACCTAGCGGATTGAACAATTTGCTAACACATCCTAGCGAGAAGAGGCTCCCTGAATGCCCGCATAGAAATAGAAAGCTTAGCGTGTAAGAGTTCGCAAGTTCCTATCTCCCTCGTAATTCAATGTGTTCTTGAGTTTTGACCAAGTGAATTGGCTTGAAATGCATTCTAATTTTGTTGCTTAGCCTGAGGTACCTGACTAACGACGTTTCCCAGGCTACCTAAGAGTGTAATCCTGAGCGACCGTTGTCCTACAGCAGAGCGAATGAGGGCTCCTCAGTGGCAATCGCCGGGTATCCCGGCAGCTCCACCAAGCGGATGAAGGGCCCTGCATGATGGGTAAGCTCACCCCTACCGTCTTCTAACATACTGATCACATTGCCACTGTGATCCGTTTAACTGCGTGCTCCAATTACAAGTCTCAATTGGAGTCGGCGATTTTCTACGAAGACATCTTACTTAGACCTTAGCCGAGCCCTTGTTCCGACGAGACAGTCCGAGCGTAGTAATGACCGAATCTGGCTGGGGTTGCGGCGGCCCGGGCTTTGGCGTGCTTATAACTGCATACGAACGTATGCAGTTGGAGCTATGATTAACTGACCGACATGAGCATATGCGGATATGTCTTGGAAAAGACTGACTTGATCACCAACAACGTCGGCGCAATCCTTTAGCATTGTCACATTCACACACCATTTACTGTGCCAGGTCTTTGCTTTCGTACCGTATCGTAACCAATCGTGAAGCACTGAGCAGCTATATGCCTCAGCGTCAACGTGTTGCGCGAGCCGAGCAGTGGCACAGCAGAAATGACGATACGAGGCAGAAACATCGTTGCAAGTTGGCTGCGAGAGAAAATCACGGGATTCGGAGAGACTGCAAGCTGTATCGGGTGTGTTCGCGTGCATACGGACGTTCCGTATTCTCAAGGCCCCAGGAGTCTCCCGCTGCTGTCTGTGTTTGCGGTCTTCTTGTAGTATATTTGCTTGACATGACCGTCGTTGCCCTTATTCACGCTTGAGCCAGGTCTGCACGTCGTACCTCCTTTATACCTTTGCGTGACCACTAACCATTATCTGGCATCATGAACAACCGGAAGCATGCACCCAGTGCTGCGAATGGCCATGTCAACGGCCAATCCAAATCCCAAGACCCAACCATAACACTATCTCAGCAATATGGCGGCAGCCACGTCGGAAGCTGGGTATCACGTCTCCCCTCGTCCTGGGTCCCGTATATCCAACTCGCCCGTCTAAGTCCTCCAGCTGGGCTGTTCCTGATCTACTTTCCCCATTTCTTCGGCCTCCTTTTGGCAGCTATCCACCTTCAAACCCCTTTGATACCCTTTCTTCGCTCCTCTCTTGCCCTGCTCGCCGGTAGCCTTTTCTTTTCGAACGCAGCGCACGCATGGAACGACGTCATCGACGCCCCCATCGACAAGTCCGTAGCGCGTACTCGCAAACGCCCGATTCCTCGTGGAGCTATTTCACCGTTTGCGGCGTTCGTCTTTACCATTACCCAAGCAGCAGGCGCCGCTCTCATCTTATTTGCTTTCTTACCGCACGGAAGTGTGTATTACGCACTCCCAAATGTCCTGACCACCACGTATTACCCATGGGCGAAACGACATACAAATTTTGCGCAGCTGGTGCTGGGGTTTTGTCTGGCTTGGGGGGTCGTGATTGGCTCTATCACACTTGGAAATGAGCCCTTTATGTATGGACCATTCGCCCTGAACCAGTATGCCGGGGGAGTGTTGAACGTAGATACGTCGGCGACGAGTTTGTTGCTTGCGTGTATATTGTGGACGGCGATTTACGACACCATCTACGCGCACCAGGACGTCAAGGATGATACCAAACTTGGACTCAAGAGCATGGCTGTTCTGTTTCGAGAACGGACTAAACCGGTTCTCTGGGGACTGTTGTTCTGTATGCTTGGCTGCCTTGTGGTTGTTGGGGTAAATAGCAAGATGGGACTGCCGTATTTCGTGATCAGTTTGGCTGGGTGTGGAATGTCGCTGGGGGCCATGATCAGAAACGTAGAGCTCAAGGACTCGGCTTCCTGCTGGTGGTGGTTTCGCTATGGGTTCTGGCTTGCAGGGTCGTCCATGGCTGGGGGGCTGCTTTCAGAGTACATTATGCGATTGATCTACTGAAGGACTGATCTGAGGAACACTCTCTCACAGCATAAAAGCAAACAGAAACATAGTTCGTGACAAAATAGCTATCAATTACACAATGTAGTGACTTGTATCCAACTCTTAACTATCTGAACTCAACACTCATCCGTCCGGGGCTTTGCACGCATCACCAAGCTGGTATCTTCTGCCCACCAGGAACTAGCCTCCGGAACACAAGCGTGGGATCATAGATCTTTTGCACGGCCCTCAGTCGCTTGACGTTCTGCTTTCCATACGATGCAATGACATCCTGCTCGTCAGACGCATCGTTCATGAAGATGTAATCCACCGCGACATTCTCATTTTTAGCCAGCTGTTCAATCTTGCTGTTGAGAGACGCAGTCGCCTTGTAGGCTGCGGCATCGTCATTGGCGTTCAACCAACCTACATCCAGCGCGAACCACGTCTGCGTGATGGGCTGCAAGCCGAGAGCATTGCCCCCTGCGCGCGCTTGCCCGGAAATAGCGACATTCTTGTCGATGGGCTGGAAGGTAGCAACCAGCGTCATGCCCTGTAGGGCTTCCAGCTGGTTTACTTCAGGGGCTGTTGACAGCAGTGTGCTCAATTGGGACATCATGTCGCTTGTTGGCTGGAAACTGTTCGTGTACCATGTCCATCTACCATACCTTCCGTTAGTGGCAAACCACGAGGAAGTTAAGGGCGGGGGAGGGCTCACCTTGGCAGAGGGGGTGTGGGAAATCCAGACATCAGCTGGTGCAGGGTCTGCAACTGCGTGCCATCGAACACGGGGGTGAGTTTGTAGAAGGGCGCAAAGGCTGCGGGCCGTTCGACCGGTTGGAGATAGACTAGGGTCAAGAGGATCCCGACTGTGGTGGCATTGGTGAGTCCTAAGTTGAGCACCAAGTTGGCATGCAAGTCTTTCTTCGGCGTGTTCTGATACTCCTGCAGTGCATCGAGGATCTGCGGTATCTGATCGAGAGTGAAGGATTGCAGGCCTCCCCATACTTGCTTGATAGGGTAGGTCAATGTCTTGAACTGCGTTACGATGCCTGCTGTGCGTAAGTGTCCGACAACAGTGAATGGCGGGGCGGTGCTGTCATACCGAAATTGTTGGTACCTCCCTTAAGCGCCCAGAATAAGTCGGAGTGAGAAGTGGCAGTAGCTTCGACGATAGTTGCATTGGCCAATACCACCTGTAATCGTTAGTGACGCTGGAGGATCGTGCAGCATGAATGGCACGTACCTGGAAGCTGACCACGTTATCGCAGACCATACCATACAGGTCTGACAAGTACGAAAGACCGCCTAGTCAATCACGTGTTAGCATTGCTCGCCTGCTCGCATAATGCGGCATTGAACTAACTTCCAAGGGTAAGTCCACCGACCCCGACATCCATGACTCGACCGCCGACGACAGTGACATCGTATGCATCGAGTGCGGTGTAAACGGCATCCCACCGGGCACCGGGGCCAATCGTAGCGAGCTGAGATGTCGCATCATACGATATCTGGTTCAGGCTGTCCAGAGAGACTAAGACACCGGTATCGATGTTCGCGTCGAAAGGATTTGGCGAGTGGCCCCCAGATCGTATGGCAAAAGGAACATTGTTCTTAGTGAGCACGCTGACCAGTTTCTGCACGTCGGTGGTGCTTTGTGGCAAAGCAATGCAGGAAGGAGTCTGCCAAGCCGTCTGTGACCTTGCCGCGTAAGGTTATCATGTCAGTATACGTATTAATTGCACATGGCAGAGAGTCTGACACAGTAGCCCGACAAGATAAGACCATGAGAAAAATGCCCTACCAGTTCTCCTCGCTCAGTGTTTGGTACTGCTGCACATCGGATGGCAGCGTGACGATTGAGCCAAGCGCCGCTTTCAGCTGCTGGCACGTGGCCGCTGCCGCTGCCTTGCTTGCGCCTGCCGTTGATGCTGTGATGGTGGGGTAGAGGAAGTTCCATGCAAGCGCAAGAACGGCGACTGCTACCATAGTGACCACTGAGGAGAGAGAAATTGACGACTTGGACTTGGAATTGGGAGGAGTAGCCATGACTGAGAAACGGGCAATTCGGCCCTTCGACACGTGGGAAAGTACTTATGTATTGTTTCTTGGTCTTATGGGGAGGTTCAAAGAAGAATGAGCAAACATCGGTGGATTCCTTTGAACACCAGATGAGGGATGGAGGGCAAACAAGGTCTGAGAAACTATTGCTTATGTACATGATGGTGATGCCTGCATTGGGAGGAGCGTATGTCGCCATGCGGCGGGAGACCGTGCGGCCGTTACGAACATTGCGTGTGCGCGTCTGGGGATGCATTGACAGTGGCCTCCGATACAGCTTGGTAGGGAAAATATGGCGGGCAAAAGAAGCCATGAGCTACGTACTGTGTAAGCCGTTGTGCAATTCGAGACGTGTGCTGAACGAAAGGAGGTAATTTGGGAAGATGCGAAGGGCTGTTCGAGTTAGGTATGACCGTATGGTTAACCATGGCCGCTGTTGGTGGGGCAGGGGAAGTCCCACAAACCAACCCTTCCAGGCCCGGTGTCTTCTATTTGACCTAATCCAGACACGTCACACTCCCGCTATTATACCAATTCACCCGCGAATGCTGCCCCATCCTGGTTGTAAGTTCTGCCTGATCAGTCGCGGTGTGAACGTTGAAGAAGATTAAGACATATTGTGCTATCCTTCGCCAATACCTAAAGCAGCTGCATGTGAAGTCCAACAAATGCGACGGTTAATGATTTGACATGAAGTCGGATATCTCCACACCTAACGAGCTAAACTGATCTCCAGGGTGTGTTGGCAATGTATGGGAACTCAAGTCCGATGTATCCGTGTTCAATCGTACCCTATCATCTGCACAAAGGTTCGTCGCCGATAATACCACTGTAGCGTTCGGCCTCTAAAACCCGCCGAGTGACAAGTATTTGTGTGGTTCATCCCACCTCTTGTGCATTTCGGGGCTCGGGCATTTGCACACAACACACATGCGCCCACGATGAGACAATGAAAAAGACACCGCCACCAATACTACCCTGCCCCATTCAGTGAACACTACTAGCCCCCACGGCTCACCCACCACAAATTGAACATGAGCACTACCATCGGGGAATTTTTCAACTCTTCGAACCGACTTGATCTATTCTTGACGTACGAGACTGGCACAGCTTAGTGGCACAGCACACCTCAAACTCACGCACTATTCTACTCGCGACACTTCCAATTATGTTCTCGCCGCCTCCCATCAGCCTCCAAAGAGGCAAAGCAATAGTATTTGCTAGTTCAAAAACGTCGGCATGGCAGCCGCAACCTCGATCGAGCTCGGACGCGAGCTCGTTCTACCCGCTTCAAATTTTCAACCATCATGGCGTCAACAGCGGCTCCTTCCTCTCTCCCGCCCGACGTGGACCGTGGGGTTGATCTACAAGCATGTTATTGGACTTTAATTGCAATCACCACCATCTTCTTTGCTCTGCGCATATGGGCGCGCATCTACAAGCGTTTGGGTTGGGATGACTTCTTTATGGCTTGCGCTTGGGTATGCTCTCTCCCATCTCTCACTTGTTTCACCGGGATACTAACATGTTCAAGGTGTGCATGGTGGCAGAGGGCATCATCATGCACTTCATAGCTGCCTCCGGGGGCACTCGACATTTCCTATACCTGTCCCTCTCCCAACAAGAGCACAACATCAAGCTTCAACTGATCGCGCTCATCATCGGCATTGCCTGCACCGCTTTTGGCAAGATTGCCATCGGCATCACCATTCTCCGCATCGTAGGGAATACTTCAGCCTGGCAGAAGTGGTCGGTCTGGTTCACCATCATCGTCACGGCCGTGACCTCTACCATCGACATCTTCCTGACCGCCTTTCGGTGTGGCTCCGACGTCAAAGTGCTCTGGACGTTTGAGCTAATGGCAACCGCCAAGTGTCTCCCCCAAAACCCAGTGTTCGAGTACAACACGTTTGCAGCGGCGTGGCAGGCATTTGCGGATTTCTTCTTCAGTCTGCTGCCCATGGCGGTCGTCTGGAAGTTGCGCCTGCCCCTGAGCAAGCGACTCTACCTCATCGGCGCTTTGGGTCTCACTGCGTTTACGGGGATAGCAGGTTCCGTGAAGACGTCTTTGAGCGCAAGCCTGGCGTCGCCGACGGATCCGACGTGGGACGTTTTTGCGCTGTACATCTGGGCCAGCGTCGAGTCTATGCTCATCATTGTTTGCGGGTCAATCCCTGCGCTGCATCCACTATGGGAGCGGTTCCTCAAGCCGAGAATTGGGACCTCGCAGAGGAGCGGGTTCGGATACCAAGTTTCTGGCAATTCGCATGGCTTTGCATCTTCACGCAGCCAGTATATGCAGACGTCATCATCGTCCAAGAGCATTGTGGGTTATTCTAACGACACGAAAGAAAATATGCGGCAGATAGACATCACGGACGTCGAGCTTGCTCGTCTCACTGGGCAGACACCTCAAGCGCCGGCTATTGCGGTTACTGTTGCTAAGCATGATATCAAGACGGCGAACAGTTGGCTGGATGATAGTTCAGGCAGCCCTGGTCTGGCCGGAAGGATCCATGTCGTCAAGGATGTTGACGTGTCTTCTGGGAGGAGCGTCTCCTTGGAGGAATGTGGGAGAGCCATCTGAACCATAGTGACAGGGCTGTACAATATTGTGCGTATGTGTATAGTGCAAGTACATATTCTGTGTCACAATGCATGCCTGCATGTCAACTGTACTTGGTCCACCTGCTGCGTTGTTTGTTCCTGACATGAGAATGGGTATTGTTACCACATATTCCTGCTTGTCGTCTTACGTATCGACAATTTCCCATACATCATGAATGCCAGTTCCGATTTATTACAGTAGCAATCGGTGGGTTAAGTCAACGCTACTGCAACTATAACTTATAAGTGCATCGGCCCGGGTTTCGCCTTACACAGTGTGACAGGCAACATTGCATCACCGGTAAGCGGATTCGGAAGTACCCCCATCCATGACGACTGAACCGGCACGGAGATGCAAGGCCCTTTCGTATCTGAATCGATCGTGGGGGAATATCAACGTGTGAACCGCTGTCACATCCGAAGCATCCGAATTGATCCGGCCCCGACTCGCTACCACCGGACGGACTTGAAGCTGACAAATGGACCGTGCAGCTGGCTTCCGCATCGCCATGCTGCGCCGCCTCGGCATGTTTCTGATTGGTCCATTTTCCTTCCCTTTCTGCATTAGGCTCGCAGCTGTCATCAGGCCACTTGACCGAAAGAGGTGTGGTGTCCGCCGCGCCGCATGCAGTGTAACTCATGCTGACACGACAAGCATAAAAAATGGTGGCGCAACGGTCGTGCGAAGGGTTCATGGAGAAGTTGGGGGCATGCGAATACAATGTCGGATAACGGCAGGACAGATCCTGTCACCTGCGATTTTATGACGTCCTGAGATGACGGACTACAGAGTAACCAGCCATCAGCGGCTTATTGCACGCACGCTAAACCCAGCTCCGTGACGACGACGACGACGATGTTGTTACAAGATGGCATATTAGTGAGTTTGGTAAACTCGCCGATAATCTCAACGCGATGAGTAATGTAGATGGGCAATGGTTTCGCTCACCCCAGAGTTAAGACCATGACCTAAGGTATGTTTGCAGACGCTGCCAAATGTAGATACACGCATTAGACTACGTACGTATGCATATAAGCAAAAACCACACGACCCAACAAGTAGGCGCCTAGACTCATCGTCGATATCCCAAAGTTATTGTGATAGCCATCAAGACGATACATTCCTCCTCGTATTATAAGGGGGGCCTCATTATTATTTCATCCCAGCAAGAATCTGCCCCACCGGGGCAACCTCCGCAAGCTCGGCGATAGTCTCCTCCCAGAGCCGTTCCGTAGTAGCTTTGCCTTCGTCCGTGTACATGAACGGGTGGAACCTGCATTTTATCAGCAACCTGCCGTCACATTATCGTTCTGGGGCTACTTACGGATATATGTCCCAATTCATGCAAAGCCCCCCATGGCTCTCCTTCCCTTTCACTGCCACTGCATCCAGATACGTCCACGCGCCTTCTTCCACCGTCCTCGCCGCCAACTGGATAACCGAGTGAACGACCTTGACCCATGCCGGGAAGCGGTTACTCATAGCCGTCCCCGCTACCGTGCCCGGATCAACCGTATTCACCACGACTTGGTCTGGCGACACCAGCTCACCGAGCTTTTGCGTGAGCATCAACGTCAGTGTTTTTGTCGTCGAATAACGGTCCATGCCCTCTTGTGCACCCCAGCCATTCTTTGGTGGTTCATCGAATGATGGGATGAAAGGGTTTGCGTTGCGGTTAGTGAATTGCGATGTGATTGCCAGATTCGACGTGACTATCGTCAACCGTCCAGGACCTTTTCCCTCCCGGGCTCTAAGTACTGGTAACAGAAGAATGGCGAGGAGGGCGGTAGAGAGGTAGTTGACCTGAAACATCTCCTCATGAACCTTGCCGTCTTTAGGGGATGTCGTTTTCCAGGCTGGATTGGCGACGGCTGCACTCAAGATAGCCATGTCCAGGCCATTCGGGAGTTCTGCTTCGCACCGGGAGATGAAGGCCTGAATGGATTGATAGCTTGACATGTTCAACTCCCAAACATCAACCTGCGCGTTGGGGAATTGTTTGCGTAGGCCAGCGGCGGCGGCTTCTCCCTTGGGCAAACTGCGCACGCCTATTATCAGACGGGATAGGCCATATGACAGCAATTGCCGGCTGGATTCCAGGCCAAGCCCGACATTGCTTCCGGTTACTAAGGCGGTTTTGCCGGCCAGAGAGGTAGGTTCGAGAGGTGGTGGGCGCGGTTTCGTGCGGAATTGCGTCTTGATGAAGATCTTAAGGTTGGAGTCTTTCAGCGGCTGTAGCGATGAAGAGGCCATGACTACCTCCCTAGTTAACGACGGAGTATCTACCAAAAATTGAAAATAAATGGAAGTCGGTGTCGCAAATTTGGTGGTTGAAGGTGAAGCTCGACTCGAGAGATGTTGAAGTTGGTGCGGTGAGTTTCACTAACGTGCTGCGCGCCTGTAATTTGCGGACTGCATTTACGTCGTCCGAACGGCCGCCGTGACACTTGCAGTTGGGTTGCAGTTGGTACGTAACTTGGACCTGGTAAACCGCATTGCCGTTAATTACCTGCTATTTCCGTGCGCATGATTGTAGCCTGTAGGGACCTTGTGATATCTCTTGCATGTTAACCGCCATTAAAGGATGCGCACCCTGATGTCCAATCTATCCAGCCTAAATACGTACACATGTAGGCAACGGTTCGATACGATTGTCTAGAGAGACGCAGGTCGGCGGGTTTAGCCATCTGCTTCGGCTCTTGCAGTGACAATCCCCATTCGACATCAGGCGGTAGCCTGTAGGTAAGCACCACAATTCGCTAAGCATCCTAAGACGGCGATCGTCTCCGCGCATCTTCCTTCGACCAATCCTAAGCTACGGAGATAAGCTACGGAGATACGGATGGAAGACGGCAAACACCAACTTAACCTGTATTGTTATTGCTCAGTCATACCGTAGCAGTCTGCATCGCTTGCAAATCAAGGAGTATCCCAAGTATACTAGACACACGCATGAAAAAATTGCGTACTGTCTCATACCTTCCTCAGTAGAAACCCGTCATTCTGCAACCTCTGAAATACCTGACCCCGGTCATACTTGCGCGATACCGCCTTGAGCTTGGCAATATTCTCTCTCCCGTACCCGGCCAGCGGATTCTGATCGCGTGCACAATCGTTCATGTACAAGAAGTTAATGTCCGACCCCTTCTTCCACTCTTCAGAGGTAGCAATGGACACGCTTCTGGCAGTGTCATCATCGGCAGCGTTTTGCCAGTCGACAAGTGTCGTCCACCCTATTCATTCATCAGCACTTAATCATCGCAACAGATGATGCATTGATAGGTAATATGGAACCCACATTGCATGTTCTTTAAAGGCAAACCGAGTGCATTCCCACCCTTTGCAATCCCTTGCTGGACAAGGTTAAGCGGTACAGGCTGTATGACAAACGTCTGATTTGCCCCCGTTTTGGCATACACGTCTGCAGCACGCTCCTTCCAGAAGTTGTAAACTCTGTTGTAAAGCCGGCCGTCAACCTGAGATGCGGCAGCTAAATAGTCATGGCTACATTACAATCCAGTTAGCCCCGACAGAGTGATCAACCTTAAGGGGATATGAGTACCGTTCGACGGCGCTAGCAGTAGCTGCCCCGATGATCTGCGTCAAGCTCCAGACGGTTCCGTTCGAAGGGGGGATGACAACCGTCATGACAGGAATGCCTGCAAAAGCATCGAACGCTGCCGGTCTCTTTGTTTGAGGGGATGAGTAAATGAAGCCGACCGTGGCGTATTCCAGGCCGACGATCATGGCTACAGTGCCCTTGACGTCAAAGACGCCACCGCTACCATTCTGCCACGACGCAAAAGCATCCAGGAGACCGGGGATTTGATCGGCGGAGTAAAGGACCAAATCGTAGTAGATGTCGTGGACTGGTATGGTGTACAAGTTAAAGCGGGTCACGATTCCTATGTACGCATATGAGTTTTGAACAGAGAGTATCTACTAGGCAGAGACGTACCAAAATTCGGCCCACCCCCCTTAAGCGCCCAAAACAGATCACTGTTGGCCTTAGCATTTGCGTTGGTGATGGTGCCGTTCCCGAGAACAATCTCAAAGTTCTTGACGTTGTCTGCTGCCAGGCCGTGTTCGCCTGAGAAGTGAAAGTAGCCGCCTGCTTCACAGTCAGTGTGAAGCGGTAGTCCCTAAAGGAGACTGGTTTACCTCCGAGCACAAGCCCTCCCACGCCGACAGTAGGTGTACGCCCTCCAATGACACTGACACCATATGGATCCAGTGCAGCAAGGACGTTACCCCATCGCTGACCCGGACCAACGCTCACTGTCGTGTTGTCGCTGCTCACGGTGATCTGGTCCAGTCGTGAGAGGTCAATGAGAATGCCATCGCTCGAGATACTGGACCATCCTGGGTTAGGCGAGTGCCCGCCACTACGGACGGCAAATTTGACCTGGTAGCGGCTGACGATGCTGAGGGTAGCGGCGACGTTTTTGGTTGACTTGGGCTTAATTACGCACGCTGGTTCTGTCCAACATGTTTCTGACCTGCACTCTGTCAGTCCCACGTTTCAGACGCGAAAGGAATATAATTACCAGTTAAGATCGACGAGGGTCGGGCTCACGGGTGCCGTGTCTACCGAGCCAGCTCCGAGCGCCACTTGTGCGTCGCTGCAGGCGAGCGTTGCATTTGATGACGTGTGAGAGCGGTCCGTAAGCGAGGCGCGAGAGAGGGTTGGCAGCAGGAAGCCCAAAAGTGCGAATGCCGCCATTGCAAGCATGAATTGCAACAATGCCAAGAGCGAAGAGAAAACAAGGTGGGTTTGTCCCACTTACTTGGCCAGGTGTTTTCTGGATAGATCTGCTGTGCGCAAGGCACCTTATAGGAACCAGGAACCACGATGGTCATCATCGGTGAGTTTGGGGAGAGGGGGTGGCTTTAGCAACTGAACCGTGTGTGACTTAGTGGGTCGTCACAGTATTATGGAGTGAGATTTTGTTGGAAGTCACGGCTTACACGCACACGTTCAATTGAGGTCAAAAGTAGTGTATTGCTTGTGTTCTCTCTCCTGGCTGGCTAATTGCTGGCCTGCGCAGTCTATATGGGAGGGAGCTTCGGAACAGCCGTTCTATCAACGGATCATCATTCATCCACATTTGTGGG
>MU853923.1:0-77732 GCA_033297225.1 Diplogelasinospora grovesii | reverse complement strand
GCTTCGGCTGTATGGGTACAAAAAAGTACTCGGATTATGATTTTTGTCATTCTGCCGGCTCCACTTTGAAGTACTACAGTATCGATAGACACGCCTTACAGTATGCCGAGTCCACCTCTTTATTTAAATTTGCTAAGACTCATTTACACGAGAAGCTCTCTGGCCTATCCGGATCCCCTTTTCCATCATAGGTCTGCCGCTTGGGATAAGGGCACAACGGTCTCTGCCGCAGCACGCCAGATGTGTAATCCGTGGTGGTCTTCCATGTGGTGGCCACAATCTCGTCAATAGCCGTGCCATTCTCCACCCAGTCCATCAACGCCAGCAATGCATCGTGTCGCGCGTCTTCAAACCCAGGTGTTGAGTACACGTTCTGTCCTAATACGGCTTGCGCGTTCGCACCGGCAAAGTACCACGGCGCATTAACGGCCGTGCCAGTAACGTGCTGCATTCCTGGGACCAAGAAGAACCGGAACCAACTCTGCAGCTTCTCGACGCCGCCCACGGCATCTGCCACGTGTTGATAGAAGACATTTGAGCTGCGTGTCGGGATCAAGGCGTCGGAATACCCATGATACATGAATATCTTGCCGCCGCGCCTTTGGAACGCAGACATATCGTATTTGTTGGCGGTGCAGTTGCCCGGATCCTCGGCGTCGGCCTGCCACACGATGCTGTCATTGAACTGCGTCCAGCTCCAGGTCGGGTCGTCATACAGGAAGTACTGGATGTACTCGTCTCCAAAGATTGTGGGTTTGTCTCCGCCTAGAAGAAACACCCACTGCGACTCCGAACTCAGCCCGAGCCCTGGAAAGGCAAATCTGCCTTGAGCGTACCAGTCCGCGTAGAAGTTGAGCACAGTGGCACCCTGCTCCTTCGTCAAGCACGCGGACTGGTTAGCTCCCTGAGTACTGCAGAGGAGGGGGTCGACAGTGAAGTTGCAAAACTCCGGCGAGCTGACAATGCCGTCCGTGACTCCGTCGAGAGCGTCGCATTGCTTGGTTACCTCGGCGCCGATGACGCCGAAGAGTGACGGGTCGATATGGTTCTGGGCTGTCACCGGTAGGTTATACGTGGTGACCTTTGTCGTCCAGGGCTGCATGTGACTCGTTTGCCATGCCGGAGCGCCAACGACCATGCCGTCGAAACTATCCGGAGATATTTGTGCCTCTTTCAGACCCTGACGCCCACCGGTGGAAGCGCCTGAGTAGTACGAGTATGCGATCTTCCTGCCGTAGTATGCTTGTGTCATCTCCTTGCCCAGCTCAACAGAGCCATGTATGGCGCGATATCCAAAGTCCTTTTTCCTTTCCGGGTTGTTCAGAGCCCAAGAGACCTCGTTTGTCGAATTGTGCCCGGTATCTGTTGACACGACGGCATGCCCATATCGCACGCCAGCCCCCATGTCCAGCCAATTGATGCCACCGGTAAAGCCGCCATTTCCTACGGCTAGGAAGCGGGAGTTCCACTGTGCCGGTAAGAAAAGGCCGAACCGGTAGTTAGATATGGCCGACGTGGAGACATTGACGATGACTGCGCAGAGCTCAGGGAGCTCCGTCGGCTGTATCGGGTACGCGATGTCTGCGCTGCCTTCGCCGTAACTACTCCCGTTTGCGACATGGACAGCTGAGAGAACTGTTGCAGAAGGTGGAAGGACATGCTTGAACATGTCGACCGAGCAGACTTGTGAGTGTGAGCAGGCTGGTGTGGTTGTCACAGGCAGGAACTGCTGCATGAAGGCGCCGAATTGGAACCCGGCCGTCTTCATTGTTACTGCCCGTCCAAACTCGAGAGGCTACTGCTATCTCGTGTCAAGTTAAAGAAGTCAAGGAAGCAGTGAACGGCAGCCTGTATTCTGATATTACTATTAAATGCCCATAACGACCCGGCTGTTAATACCCACCCTTCTCCATCCCATCTTCCCCAGCGTCACATCCATGGCAGCCCGATCCCTCGGCGCGCTACGTGGCTCCGCATTGAGTTGACGAGCACAAGGGAGGGGAAGAGAACAATTGTTCCGGCAATTACCCTCAATCGAACCCGGAGGTTCGAGTGGTTTGCGGATCTCGAGAGAATATCGACTTAAAAAAGAATCTTACAAAGGAATTCTCCGTGAGCATAGCGTCATGAGCTACAAAAAGAGGTGGATCCGCCTAAGGACTGTCGGCAGAAGAACTGGGGCCCGGTGTTGTGCGGGGTGAGAAAGCACCCATGCTCCCGGGAGGTCACCCGAGACAGAGCGAAACTGGGGAGCTCCATTACCCGTGGCTAGGTACCTAAGATGGTACAGGGCTGCGATTTATTCCAGCTTCTCGTCGCGTTGATGTTGAAGTGTCGTCAAGACGACTGTGGTAATTGAGGTGACGAAGTTTTGAATCTTGATCACTTCAAAGTTCAAGCCAATGCGACTGCGGAAGAGACCAGCGGAAGGATAAAAGCCATGAGATGCCAGAGTTTGGAAAGCAGGCCAGTTAGGCGGGGAGACTAAATGAAAAAGATGCAAGGAAGTCTGGAAAAACAGTCCTCATGAGCTTGAGGAACGTGCCGCCCCAAACTGGGGTTAAAGGTGCCCGTTAACCACCGGAGGTGTCGGTGGCTGGCTTTCGGCGGGCCAGTTCGGCGGGCTTCGGTGGTTCGGCGCCAAGACTCAGTGTCACCACCGAACACTGAGATTACTTGCCATTGCCTGACCAACTGCTCAAACATCAGACTGCTATAAGTATCTCTGCGTGACTCCTTCAAATGGGGACAAATCAGAGCAGTTCCGTGAGTTCGAGAGACCTCTTTCACAATGACGGAAATGATACCAAAAAGAATGAGAGGCTTGGTAGCGCCGAAGTACACTGACCCGTCAGGGTACGAGGTCGTCGAGCTCCCAGTGCCGACACTCCAGAAGGAAGACGATGTTCTGATAAAGGTGCACGCCGGCGGTGTTTTCACCGGGGACACACAGTTCGTTAGCGGTGCTTTCAAGTTTATCGTTCCACTCAGGTGAGGAGGCCCTCTTAAGCTTATGACACAACTATTATACTAACCATGCTCGGTTCTAGCTTCCCTCACAGGATTGGTATAGTTGGCGCCGGCATCGTTGCCGCGGTCGGGAGCAGAGTCAAGAGATTCAGGGTCGGTGACGAAGTGTACGGGATGCACACGAAACACCCCCAGCTTCCACCGACTTTCCCCGGTTACTGTTCTGAATACGCCCTTACCGAGGAGAGTAAACTGCTGCTCAAGCCGCCTCATCTGTCGTTTGAGGAAGCAGCAAGCATATTAGCTTCCTCCCTCACGGCCTTTCAGAGTATCAAGCGAGGCCTTGAGCTGATGGAAGAATCCAGCCCAGGCACTGGCACACTTGAGGGCAAGACGGCCTTTGTGCCTGGGGCCCTCAGCGCGACCGGTTCGGTTGGCATACAGATGCTGAAGAATGTGTTCGGAGTGGGAAAAGTTATCTCCACCGTTTCCACGGCCAAGTTGCCGCTCGTGGACCAATACCTAGGTCCCGGTATGGTTGACCACATCATCGACTACAAAACCCAAGACGTTGTGAAGGAACTTGGGAAGGAAAGTTGTGACTTTGTGTATAATACACAATGGCAGCTCGTCAGCACTTTCCCCCTTCTCAAACCCGATACGGGGGTGGTGATATCTATCGCCAGCATCCCGTCATCGGGCACTCTGCGGAAGGCCCTGGGGCCGCAGTATCTGCCTTTTTGGATGGCCTGGCTTGTCGATCTGGTGCAGCTCTACTATTCTTGGAAGCTCTGGGGCACACATATCCGGTACGAATTTGTGTCTGGAAATGGAGGAATCGTGGAGGATTTAGAGGCGGTGGGCGAGATCATTGCGGCGGGAAAGATCCGGCCTGTAATGAGGGTCGTAAAGCTCGATGACATCGACGCTGTCAGAAAGGCGTGCAATGAGGTGTATACGGGGAAGGGTGGGATCGGACAGCTGGTGGTCAAGATAGCCTGAGTCCACCGGCAGTCGAATGGCATTGGAACCTCTGGGTTCATAGTTCGTCCAGGGACAGATTACAGAGCTAAAAACGGGAGCCCCCGCTAAGGTGGTACCTTCCAGACTGTCCATGCAGTAACAGTTGTGCTTGCCTGTTTTCACCATGCGCTCAGGAAAACCAGGCACCCCACTCTTCGTTGAGGAAGCGGCGCGGGGCATGTTCTCATGGGTTAGACGTTTTTCACCTTTAGTGTTTTTATCCATTCTGACTTCTCACGTCTGTCCAGAAAGTTTTAAATAGTTTCAAAATAGTCGTCTATAATCACTAATCAACTACAGTAAATCCATCACGTTAAAGACGCCCTGCATGTACCTTTGGTGACGGGAGGTGGGGAGGAAGCATCGAACTTGTCTAGGTACCAGCTGCTGAAGATCCCCGCAGTGGGCACTGTGTAGACGCGAAACGCACTGACCAGCACTATAAGTTCGCGATGAACTCTAGCGTGGCGCGCGTGGCACGGTCGCGTCCAGCTTTCCAGCCTCCCAAGATTGAGCCCCAATTGACCCATACAAATAAGCACCCTACTCCATTATCGGTCGCTGGGACTCTTTAGCTATCTATCGTCCACCCAATTCGAACTCGGATTTACTCATCAGCTGCCCACACCGACGAGGTTGCATCAATTGGTTGTATCATTCACAACAACAGCCTTTCATCTTTAAGATAATTGGAATCTGCGTCAATTCATCGAACCACTGTACCAACTAATTGCACCTTGCGTCGTCCAATTCCACCCGCGATCAAAACCAGCCAGGTTATATCCTCGAATATCAACATGTTTCTCAAGCGCAAGCGGTCGGACTCGGAGCTCTCATCGGTTAGCTCATCAACATTCTCATCACCGCCGCGGCCAGGCGGATGCAATTTCGACTTCGGCGTTATGATGATAGACACGAGTCCTCAACCAAGGCGTTTCTCACCGGGGCGGGCATCCACGCCGTCTCATCTCCCAAGCCGCACAAGGAAGCGATTTCGCGACAGCCGGCCGGCGGATGCAGAAGTTCACCGTAAGTTCTAACTATGAGGATCCCTACAGAGTTTTTTTCTGTTTATGTGCAGCTACTTACCTTCATCTTCGTCTGCAGAACGTACCCTGAATCTCCTATACTCGGCACAGCAGAACAAGTCAGATCATCACATGCAACAACAGCGAGACCATGGGCCAATAAGTGCCATGGCATCAGCACCACAGACACAGCGCAGCAGTGACCAACAACAACGATCCCTCCATAGCTTCTGGAAGCTGCCAAACTCAGCCTCGAGTTCTGCGACCGCATCCGCCGCTCCTTCTCCGCCTATAGCCCCACATAGCACCGCGACAAGCTGTGAGGACTGTGGTGCGGGACTATGTGGGGATGGCGACGATAGTATGATGGACGTGGACGACTATGGCTTTGGGGCGGAGGGCCACAGCTGCGGTGCCTGTGGAAAGGTGGTCTGCTTCAGCTGTTCGGTTAGCAACCTTGGGGAGCACCGGCGGTGTCTGGCATGTGCCAAGCGTACAACCTGGGGTGGTAGTGGTAAGGGCTGGGCTATAGCAGGATTTGGTGTCTGCTAGTCGTTTGTTCATCCGTTAGTTCTTTGGAGTCAAGGACGGAGTTAGTAAACTTTGTGGGTACTATGTCTTATGGGTGTTGATGTAAGAGCTTGCTTGGGCTTGGACTCTGGGCGTTTTGGCAGGCAATAGTCAATATGCCTTGGTAGCGGGGCGTATGGCGTTGGATCTCTATTAAATTAGAGTGTCTCAATCACTTCTGTGGTATCATTAGATCGTAGATAGATAATTCAAAATCAACAATAGTTGCTCATGTCCTGGGTAGAACTCCAGTTTCTTGTCGAAGAAACTCTCATGCGTTAAGTGGGATCATGGTTGCCTGTAACTTGGCCCAGAAGCGGCCCGGCGCCAATCAACTAGGTGGGCGTCGTGCCGCTTTTAATCCCTGAACTCTCTCTCTCTCTCTTCACCTTAGCAACTTGGTCTCTCGCTGCTAACCCGGATGCTAGTACATGTCTAACCAGTTATTTCGCTTTACGTTTATCGATTTTATCAAGCTGCACAAATGAAACCAGACTTGGTGAAAAGAGAGCAGGACTTCGCGATTGAAATGCCGTGTCTGCAAGTCGATTGGAGAGGAGCGGCGCGACCAGGCTGCGGCCGAGTATCGCGGCCAACAAGGCGGTTACAGGCACCACGCAGCCCCCCCGACCGGGCAAGGGTTCTGTTGCATCGCCGCCTTCTCTGGTACTCTGGTGCCCTGCCTCCTCTAGTTTCTTTCCTCCTCTTCTGGCTTGATCTTGAGGCTTCTCTAATGCTTCGTTATCATCTTGCAATCTCTGGGGCGTGGGTCATCGCCAGGAGAGTCTTTGGTCTGATATGTTAAGATGGAGGTTCTCGGTGTCTCTGCCAGCGTCATCGCGGTGGTACAGATAGCTGGGCAGTTCGGCTCGGCTGTGCTCAAACTCAAGCAGCTCTGGAATCAGATCGAAGACGTGCCGGAGCGTATCCAAGACCTGCTCGACCACCTCGATGTCCTCGACCCCCTCGTCAGACAGATCGAGTCCCACTTCAGCGACACTAGTCTTCCGCAGGAGATATGGGATAAGGAGTCCACTCGACTCAGCATGACTTATTGCCGCGGCGCTATTAGCAGCTTCCAAGACCTGGTCCTCGACATGAGCAACGCGATAAAGACTTCAAAGGCGCTGAAAAGAAGAGTTATCTGTACGAAGATCATGCTGAAGCAGGACACGATCAAGAGCTTGGAGAGAAAGATGAAGAAGGCGATACAGATGTTAGATCTGTCTATCCAGTGTTATCAGTTGTGAGTGATCCGGGGTGTCGAGATACCCATCCCCTTTTCTGCTTTTTCCCCTCGAGAATAGCCGACTAACACGGCTATGTCTATTTTCCAGGGCTCTACACCGAGCAAACTACGAGACTCGCGCGTCGCTGTTGAAAGTGGTTTCGGAGAATGTTCGTCCGACGGATCCAGTTATTAGCACAGTCAGCACCGCCGTGAAAGACAAGGATGACGATGGTAAACAAGAGCTGCCTCCTGTGAAATACACGCGAAAAGGTTGTGGCAACTCGCATTTACGGTCAAAATCGGTTCAGCCAACCTACTTTGGGAGGTTATGGGTAGAATCTTCGTCTGACGGCAATTGTCGACATTGGTTCTTCCAGCCGCCTTCTTGGTTGGCTACGAGGGTCTGGGAAGCGGAACTGAGAACTGCCTGTTCCGGTTGGCAGCAGTTTGGGGCAGTTCGCTGCTATAATGTTCGGCGCTCAAACGAGCTAATCTTCGAGTACATCCGTGAAGGCAGGATGGAGGACTTGTTGCAGTTATTTCAGTCTCGTCAAGCATCTCCGTTCGACCGGGACGAGTACGGGTCATCACTGATACGTGTAAGTTCCCTATTCATTGACAGTGATCACGATATTGGCTCGTGCCGACTATCAGACGGCGATTTTGCGTCAGGGCTAACAGCGCTTAGTACGCAGCAAGATACAATCATCTGAAGATATGTCAAGCCTTACTCACATTTGGACTCGACATATGTTTAGACGAGAAACCCGAGAATGGAGGACTGTATGTTAGCTACTCTGATCGACCGAGTTCTGGCTGGTGGCTAACCTTATTAGCACGGCAAGGGAAATAACAGCAACTTCGGACTATGCGGTTGATACCCCCTCTGAATATCTGGAAGAGAAGATCGCCATTATGAACCTATTCCGCAATGTCGAGTACTATCATTATTCGCCTAGCGATACTCTCGAAATGCTCGTCAGGGGTCTCACCAGACCCAGAGGATATAGTTGGAAAGCAAACGAACTGGGTCACTTCCAACGATTGATTGTCCCGTCGTACTATCAACTGCCCCTTAAAAGCCGGCTGGAGGCTATTCGCAGGGTCGTTCAGGGTGGATGGGATGCGCTCGAAGCAGACTTTCCAAATATTCTGCGGACTCTACTTCGAGAGGACCGAACCATCACCGCCGAAGATGTCACCGATTCGATCCGCGAGGGACTGTCCCTTTTACACACCATCGCCCTCGGATTCAGCGCTGGGTGTTCGCCAAAATGGATCCTCTGCAATCTTGATAAGACGCATATTGAACAACGATTGCCGGTCTGGGAACGCTGCATCTCAGATGTTCTCCAGGCTGTCGCCATGGACAGGAAGGTGATCCATTCGGTAGAGACGGTGTCCCTCATAAGCGACTACAGCAGAAAGAAACACGAGGACGACCTTGAGCCTTTCCCAAAGAAATGGATAGGGACGCCCTTGACTGCCCTTCTCTATGGGGTACGCTGCGAGTTCATAGTTGGTAGCGGCTGGAAGTCTCAAACCCACGAGTGCCTAGCATGGTGGCTTGGCGTCTTGAAGGCTTGCGGGGTTGATCTGGAGCAATATGGACGAACCGAGCGCGAGATCTACCAACATCTTCGGACCACCGAGTTCGGGAAGCTTCGTCGCGAGGTGCACGACCAAAACCGTTGGGCTGGCGGAAGCGATGTACCAGTGCTTCTTGTTGAACTCCGTGAAATCAAGTACGGGCGGGAACCCGAAGAATGGGAGCTGCAATGGGACATCATAGCGGAACTGGGGATGATGGGCAAGATGGGGTCCGAAGCCGATAGAGCCAGGCGAGAGAAGAAGAAGAAGCAGGCCTGGTACAGTGATGTAGATGTCCCTGGGGGGTGGGTAGATTGAGCAAGCCGGGTTGGAGGGTGGGTCCGAACCACGCAAAGAGAGTTGAGTGTGCGACGCCTCCACGGTTTGCAAATCTTGGGTTCCGCAATGAACCTCTGCATGTCATCAAAACTTTTGTACTGGGATGTGACTCATGAGGCAAGAAATGGTGTGGTTTGACGTACCTGGACATGTAATAAGTAGGATGCGACTTCTGACCCTTTACGAAGTACACAACCGGTAACTCCTGCGGATGAGGATCGTCCTAATGCGCTAGGTGGACCGCCAGTGTGTTGTCCCTGCTGCCGTTTCAGTACAAGGCATGCAAGCAAAATATAATTCTCTCATCATTATTTGAGTGTTGTTACCTATTCGAGAAAGAGCGAGGATCCAGTCACGATGAGGAAACATAATTCATGTCCCACGACGGACTGCGGTCTGGTTACCAAATGATGAGCGAGTGATTGTGCATCCTGCATGAGATCATGACCCCACATAGCCTTAGCTCCACACGTCGCCTTATCTGCGCGGGGCAAGTGCATCCCTTAACTCCTAGCTAGGCCTCCTTACCCCGCCGTGCCTGGTTGACACCCAGAGTATCCAGAAGCACTCGCTCAGTCTCTATCTTTGCCCAGCGTTGGATCTTGTCTCTAACTTCCGGGACTCATATAAGCAGAGGCCGTTGACCATACGACTTCGACAAAATGTCGACTCGGGAGGCTAGTCATGCTGGTTCTTGGTACACGAATGACCCTGACGAACTCTCTACCGAGCTCGACAACAACCTGGCTCGGGTGCCTGATACCCTTGATGACGATGACTTGCCCATTTCTGGCGCAAGAGCCATAATTGCTCCGTAAGTATGTTTCATGTTACGTCTGTGTATGTTACTAAAGCCCTGAACATTGAATAGGCATGCGGGATACTCCTACTCTGGGCCTTGTGCTGCATGGGCTTACAAAGCTCTGGACCTGCAAAACACGAAACGAGTCTTTGTCCTCGGACCATCTCATTACCTACCCCTGAGCGGCTGTGCGCTGACGGGTTTCGCCGAGTACGATACGCCTTTCGGAGGTCTGGCTGTCGACAGAGAAACAATAAACAAGCTGATGCAGACTGGGCGATTCCGCCAAATGCCACGCGACTATGACGTGGAGGAGCACTCCCTTGAGATGCACCTTCCCTATCTGTGGAAGAGGCTTGAACAGACCCATGACGGCGATAGCAGCAAATTCCCATCAATCGTTCCGATTGTAGTTGGGAGTGTATCCGCCGCACAGGAGAAAGCCTTCGGCGATATCCTCGCACCGTACCTCAAGGACCCGGAAAATGCCTTTATTATCTCATCCGATTTCTGTCATTGGGGCAGGAGATACAAATACCGACCTTTGTTATACGATGGAAAGCTTCAGAATCAGGATGTTGATCCGTCCTTCACCTTGAAGGTTAGCACAGGCGTGCTCGAAAGGCTGACTGTGGACAACCCTCCTATTCACGAGATTATCAAAACTCTTGATGACATCTCCCTAGATGCAGTTCAAAGCGGTGTCCACGATAACTTTTACAAAAATTGCCGCGAGACTGGCAATTCCGTATGCGGCAGACATCCCATTGGTATTGTTATGGCAGCGATGGAAACGGCCGCAGAGGACGGCCTGCCGGACGAAAAGGGGAGGTTCAAAGTCATCCACTACGACAGGAGCAATTTGGTCAACAATCCTGGCGAGTTCAGTGTAAGCTATGTTGCGGCTTATGCCATCATGTGAGCGTAGACGGATACGTATAAGAAACGCCGGGAATCGGGATTAGACAACTCACAGTGAAACCGGACGTGATAACGTATATGGGTGGATTGTGATGAAACCGCTCTTTCGCTCAAAGACACCATCGTGTAATCTCGAAAGGCACTCGTCAGAAACTCGGTGATCTTTCGGATATGCTCTATAGATGTTAGCACTTGCTCGGCACATGGCGTTATTGACGATCCATACTCGTTTTTGGCCTTTTAGACACATTCCGAGTGATGTGCGGCCGTGACGTTCACGCTGCGAAACGGCCAACGTATAACGACAGGGTCGGATAGAAGTGGGAAGATTCAGCAAAGTATCTGACGGAGGATGTCTATCCCACAGCTGATAGCACTCTTCAACCGGAAGTACCTTGCGGAAAGGAAATTCTCGGCCCTCTATTCCGCACCCTGGTAACTCGTTCTGATGCTGTGTATCACGGCAAATACGTGGTAGTCATGTGTAGTGATGAAGTAGCGCTGGTGCATCCTGACGTTAGGTACTTCTATGTGACACCCTCTGCATTGTCGGAGTCTGTCCAACCAACTGTGTGCAAGGACTGATCATGCCAACTCAGTGCGGCACAGCTCGAACCTGCGCGTGTAAGCATGCTAAGCTTACCCCGCCTAGAACGTGTAGCCCAAGGCGCCACCTGAGCCACTTCACCGTCATTCAGACGCGGAATCGATTCAGACGAGGAGCTTAATCGCCGGCGTTTTCTTTTTCTTACAGACCCCGCATGCAGACATGCGACGAAAATCGGCCTGGCATTTCATCTAGACTTGACTTAGCACAGTAACCTAGGGGTTTTCTGGGTGCAGAAGAGCCTGCAGCCGAAGGATGCTGTGTTCATTGACTGTACCATCGAAATATTTTGGATTGGTTTGATAAGAGGCTTCGAGGTCTAGATCTCGTGAGCGCAAGACAAGCATGTCGGTCTTTCAGCGCACTGGACTCCGCAATAGGGAATCCGCCAAGGCTTGGAAGCGGAAGGATTCTGTTCTGTAAAATCCATGCATGCCTTGGGGCTGAATCTGCGGCTGACGGCTTCACAGACACGCTTATTCAACAGGCAAGGTGCATCCGCCGCTAAAATCTCATTACATCCGCAGTGCCCAAGCCGCACTTGTATTGCAGCGGGTTTCTCACTTGAACCGCCTGAGAGTACCTATCGCAGCATGTAGTCAATGTGCACTCCGTCAAAAATGGTGTTCGAACTGCCCTTCACAAACAACTTCATTGTCTGGACCAACAGGGTGTGCCTGCCGATCGTCGTCCTGAAACCGTTTCGGCTGCCGCCCCTGTTCCGGCCTGCATTGCATTTAAGCTCGCGTTCTTGCTCCAAAGGTTGTGGGTTGTAACAGCCCAAGCACCATCCTAGTCGCGGGTCCGGCTCCATCGCAGGGACCATTTACATCCAGTCGCCGAGCGTGATTCACCGGCGCTTCAAACCGCTCCTCGCGACCCAATCTGTTTTTCTGACTGGTACGATTTGCTTTGTTAACTGTATGTTGGTTGTATTCCATTTTCCGTTCGAAATTATTCATACTCCTACGGTAACGTATCAGTAAGAGAGAGTGCATGGGCCATCTGCGTTTAAGGCCGTTTGTGCCACGATTAAGCCATCAGCCGAGCCACAAGCTCCTAAGCTCGTTTAGATCCATCCCCTGACAATCCTCGAAAAGCAGCTAGATTCCACCTCCCACTCTCACATCTTCTACTTTTTGGATCTACTCTCGCCATCGATTGATGTCACGACTCTAAACCACATTACTCCAGTATCACCATCGCACAATAGCACACCCACTACACGTGAGAGACCGTTACATATTGCGCACGCAGCGCCCACGCGCTTCAACCCTTGAAAATGAGTGTTAGTGTTTCACCTCCCACGCGCTTTGCGTTTCAACGATGCCTCCACACAGGATTGTCTCAAGTTCGAGCTCAAAGACATTGAGTTCGCGTTTCTTCTGACAATTCTACTTTCTTGCTTCCCACTTCACAATACATTGCCTAGAACCGTTCTTAGTGCTAACAATGGAGCAGTACGGGTTAGTTCCACTTCGACCGTTTTTAACGCTAGCATCGGACTACGGTTACGACCGCGACCAGTAACATCTCACATACTGACCTAGTTTCTGGACAGATACGGCGGTAGAGCGAACCCGTTCGATCAACGCGATGCATCGGACACTGGGTATGGCGGACCGGTAGGGGGAAGAGCGCCGGGTGCCTTTGGTCAGGGGCCGCGCCCAGGTGGCGGCGGAGGAGCCCCGAGATACAACCAGGCGCCTGCAATGGGACGGGACGATTACGGATGTAAGTTGCATCCTGCTTTCTGGAATAAATCACGGCGTCAGGCAAGACAAGGCATATCTAATGCAAACTACGAGCAGCGGGCAACGTTGAGATGGCGTCGTTGGCGCAAAATGCTGGCTCTTTTGGCCAAGGGGATCCGAATGCCATCCTGAACGAATGCAGATCGATTAGTGCCGGCATTGATCAGGTCGAGCGAAACCTGGCGCAACTGAAGCAGCTGCAAGACAAGTCTCTAAACGAAGCCGATTCATCGAGCGGATCGTCAGCAAACCGGCAACTGAACGCACTCTCATCAGAGACTATGGCCATGTACCGTGCATTGACGGATCGCATTCGCAAGATAAAATCGGACCCTGAGAGTCGGCAGGCAAGGAATGTGGCACAAGTCAACAATATCGACCGAAGAATAAAGGCAGCGATCCAAGACTACCAACGGTTGGAGGCCGATTTCCGTCAGCGGACACAAGCGGCGGCGGCTAGACAGTACAAGATCGTGAAGCCGGACGCCTCGGATGCCGAAGTGCGCGAAGCTGTGGAGGACCTTGGCAACGCCAATCTCTTCCAGCAGGCCCTCATGCAGAGCAATCGCATGGGCCAGGCCAACGCCGTGCTCAGCGCCGTCCGGGACCGTCACGAAGCCCTTAAGAAGATCGAGCAGCAAATCATCGAGTTGGCGCAGCTATTCCAGGATCTTGACACGCTCGTCATGCAGCAGGGCGAGGTTATCACGGAGATCGAGCAGAAGACCGAAGAGGTTGTCGAGAATCTTGATAAGGGCAATGAGGAGATGGACGTGGCTATCAAGACAGCAAAATCGACACGCAAGAAGAAGTGGTGGTGCTTGGGAATCTGCGGTATGTCTTCTCAAAAGGTGTTACCCCTGACCTGTGGCATGAGCTAACCTGAGACTGCAGTTGCTATTGTCGTCATCATTGCCGTTGCTGTGACGGCATACATTTTAATTAATCACCCTCCGGGCGGTAGCAACAACACTACCACCACCACCACCGCCGCCCCCACTGCCACCTCCAGCAGTAACAGTGCCAGTACCACTACTCGCGCCGCCAAGCGCAGCGTTGCTGATGATCTGCAAATGAACACCGCTCGCAGTGTTGAGTTCGACGGGGAGCGTCCAGTCTCTCGCGTCTATGCCCAGTCCAAGATCGTCGTTCCTAACAGCGAGTTCGATGCCGATGCCGGCCCCTTGGCGACATTTGCAGGCAGCGGCCGAGCGCACGGTCTCACGTCGAAGGGACGCATGGCTAGGAGGCGGGGGCTAACCGCACCACCGCAGCACGCTGAAGACGAAGCGTCCGCTATTAAGCGATGGGTCGTCTCAGACAACTGGCCAGGCGAAGATGATGCACCCGTCGTTAACAAATGACTTACGCATAGTCGGGGGTAAGCGTCAGCCATTACGCGCAAGGCAGCAGACACCGACCATCGGTCTGCATGCATCCATACTAAACAGATTTTCACTTGTCATATAAGTTATAAGGGGTCACTTACGGAGTAAAGCGGGCTATTGTTTTTGGTTTTCTTTTGTAGTATTTCATTTTGTTCCGGAAAGGAATTGAAGGATACCAACCCGCATCATCCTTCCGATGCTCACGATTTCGACTTGACGTCGATCGTGGGAAAGGAACCTTGGGTGATTTCGTCCCAAGGACTTCAGTTATATCGGATGGGCTAGCAAAAGCTTGCTTTAGGATAAAGAAGCAAAATATGTTTTCAGCATTGCGAAGTTCTCTCCACAGGATGGGGGGGGGCCCGGGGGGGGGGGGGGGGGGTTCGCAAAGAAACTTGGTCGCAATAGCTTTTCTTTCCATTATAACCTCGATCATTTGTTTCAGTAGTCTAAGGCGTTATAATCGACCAAGTTTCATTAAATACATTAGACGTGTGCAATTGGGGATGGCATATGAAGAGTTCTGTTGTCCCTCTAGGGTGGATGTATGTACCTTTGACACTGAAAGGATGACCGACACCAATGACGCCTGGAATAACAACAACCCGTCCCTCATGGCTCTTTCCTAACTTTAAATAAAATACAAGTAGTGATGCAAATGCGAACGCCGAGGTGTCATGTACAAGAATAGTGAGAACAAACAAACGTCGAGAACGCAACAGAATTCTGAGAGGTCTATCCTGATGAGGTAAAACGCCTATGTAGGTATATTCCAGAGAGAGGGTTCAGCACCGTCAGCATGATAAGATGCAGAGAGAAAGAACATCTCGAAGCAGACTCATCTAGGTTGACCCAGGCAACCAACCTTGGAGGAGTGCATGGATACATGACCTCTGAGTTTCGCTGATGATAAGGACATCGCATGATCGATCGAGCGGCATTGTAAGTGGGACTGCAGCAGAGCCGTTCGTCATCTTGAGGCTAGGGGACGGACGCAAGGGAGAGTTGCTCTGCTTTCTCGGTCAGCTATTGGCAGAAACGCCGAAAAGTTAGCATAAAAGAGAGCCGGCAATTCCCATCCAATTATCAGGTCTAGCCTGTTATGTCTGCAGACAACATCCGTAGATTGCCGTTTCTTCAAGGCTCGCTCTTGTGCAATGCGTCGGTCACTATGTAGTCTCCCGCCTACAGTGCCGAGTCGTGAGTCGTCTATTCGGAGGTATGTATACACCGGTATAGCGGGGTGTGTCCGGGCTCAGTCTTTCGCATCTTGCTGATCCCGGGCAGCAGAATGTGATGGGAGAGCGGCCGCGACTGCTGCTCCGCCTCCTGCAGTTGTTGTAGCATCCTCCTCCCCGAGTAGTTCTCCGCTTATAGCCGCGACCCGCCGCTGCCTCTCTTCTCCTGTCTCGACGACCCGCCTGAGCACTCCCATCCGCTTCTCAAAGTCCTGTAGTAGGCCCGTATACTCCTCCGTAGCTGGCTGTTGTAGTTGTTGATGTTGTTGTTGGCGGTGGTGCTGCTGCTGCTGCTGTTGCCGTGTGCCAGATCCGGATGAAAGTAATTCTCCTCCTTCTGGGGGTGTTGACCCCTTTCCCACAGCAGCAGCAGCAGCAGCAGCAGCAGCAGCAGCCACTGAACTGGAGGAGCTCCGGTCGACACTGACGCCTTCGATTTTCAGCATCAGTGCTCCAGGCGGGCTACTCCGCCCTGTTGTTCCGTCGCCGTGACCGCCGCCGTCTCCTCCTTCCATCCGACTCACGCGAGCCGAGACAACGGCCCAATCTGGCGACAAACTGCTGGCCCAGGCCACCTTAAAGCCAATACCGCCACCACCTCCTGTATTCGCCGCGGTGGGGACAACATCGAGAACAATCGCGCGATCGGTGGGGGCATTTTCGGAGTCGGGATCGGCGTCATCGTTGTCCTGCTCGTCGTCGGCTTCACGATGATGCTGCGCCAGAGCCGCCGTTAATATTTCCGGGTTATCATTGGCGAATATGTAGTGTACGATGGGATGGTGGGTTGTCTGACGTTGGGTGTTGGGGTGGTTGCTGGATGTGACCAGGGTGAAGAGAGAAGTGAAGGATGGTTGTTGTTGATGTTGGGATGACTGCTGCGGCGCCGGAGGTGAGGGTTCCGCGCCGGCAAGGGCATCATCTGCAGAGACTGCGGGCGGCGATTGGGATTGCGATGCAGAAGCAGGCCCCGGCGGCGCATGACTAGGGCCAGCGGCGGCATCTCGACGGTCTTGGTATTCTCGCCGCAGGCTCGACCGGCTGGCACGGCTAGCTACCGATGGACGCGGACTCGGCGGTATCGACGTAGCGTAACCATGACCATGACCGGCGGTTGATGCCCGAGAGCCGGGGCGGTGATCATCCGGTTCGGTCATGGCTGCTGGGGAGACAGCTCGGGAGGGAAAGTGGTGATGTAGTCGTGATAGGTAGAATTGACTGAGGCTGCGACTGGTTGTATCATATTGTTGTTTCTCTAGTGCGAGGCTGAATTGACTGGTTTCGATGTCAAGAGGGGTCGCCCAAGGCAGAAAACAAGCCTGGGCTCATCACGCATCTGGAAAAAGGTTACCGCCGCGGTATGACTGCCTAGATGTGCACCATCGACCGTTGAGGCAGATGGAGTGGAAGGCTTATCTTATCGGGAACAGCCGGGGCAATTACTTAACCCCGGTCTGGTGATCCGGCATGTGATGCAATTGGACTTTAGTGTGTTAACGGGCCGCATTTTAAAAGAACGGGGAGTCTTTAACACTAGCGCTGAGTCCCACTTATTAGGCTTGTGCCGATGTTAAAGTTAAGACAAATGACGAACGAATCCACGAACAATTTGCGACAATTGAAGTGTTCAACTGCAAAGTGGGATTGCACACCCCAGTCGTGTAGAATCTGCAGGGCTTCAACCCACACGTTAAACACAGTCACGAACATCTTAGGCTACTGCCAGAGACCTCTTTCTCGGGCATCGTCAGTCGCAACATCAAGCTTTTAGCGCGAGTTTGTCGTTTTCAAACTTGTCAACATAGGTAGTCTATCAGAGTATGGCTATTCTAGTTGTCCAGCACGAGGATGAAACACGGGAGTTCAAGGCCGAGGCCCTGGCGACAGAGCGTACATCCCCTGGCTAGAAAGCTAAAAATACGAGTTATTGGGGAAAGAGTTGCCACAAATTCTTAGTCTTATGGCACATATATATGAGTAGTCCCACATCTGCCGCTAATAAGCGCGGCGGGCGAAGAAAGAAGTGACCCAGGATCGCAAAAAAAGACGCGACGCCTTGTTGACAGCCTATAGAAGGGAGGAATCGGAAATCCGCCAAGTAGAAGGCTGGAGAACGAAAGAAGATAGACAGGCTTCTTGAGACTAACATGTAGCTGGCAATTCTGAGATGAAACTCAGGGTACAGCCTCAAGTGTAACGGAGAAGCGACTTCTTGACTCAGATTTAAGTGGCTGAGGAAAAATTGATAGTCTTGGCATTGCTCTGGCCCATAAACGTGAAAGACAAACGGATGACGTGTGACGATATGGCTATACTTTGGATCAATTGCGTTCCAAGTATACTAGCCCAGACTAGTGAGCTCTTGATTATAGTCTACGCCACAAACAGATCCGATATAATCCTATCGCAGGTGGACATCAAAATTGTCAAATGTCGAGGAGAACCAGTCAAAAAAGAGATGGAGGAGTTATTGCCAGCCAGAATATCTCGTTTTCAAATCAAGCTAAACTGGTGCCACTTTGGTGATCTGATTAGACTACTAATGACCTTCAGGAATATCGAGTTGATGAAGTCCCAACTATTACCATCATAACCTATCGATACGTGCCACATGAGCATGTAAGCAATTAGTATTGTCACAAGCCTATAGGTGCATCACTAAGTGCTATATTCCATTACATGTGATTAAAGTACGTACCTACCAAACCTGTCAAGGAACGTTCTTACGTCCAAACTTTAAATGCTGAGCTGACGGTGAAGTTTATAATTCTGTATGTTCGTCTGATATTGCCTTGCCCTCAAAACTGCTCGTCGTAGCAATGTTAAGCGAAAGTGATTCGCCAGGGTTATTGAATGCACGGTCCGTGGTCGGAGCTGATGACACCAGCGATGCGCGCTTATTGATCAGGCTCGCGATCAGTATTACAAAGTGCGTCTGGTACCTATAACGGTCCAGCACAGGAACACTGCGGATAGTACGTTCTCTCCTTGTCGACCAACCCAACTCTGGTTCATCCAACCATACTTACTGACTGCAGATGACGTGGTAGGGACCTGGGCTGATTCATTCACAAAACTGCTTGTTTTCAACCAAACGACCGAGTTCTTTCCTTGGACTCCGACTCGACGATCCTGCAGATAATGGATGAGCTATTCATTTTACCTTCATCCCCAGTCGCCATGCCTCGCGCTTACTGGCTATATCCTGAGAAGAAGATACTCTCATCGATTGTCATGCTGGTGCAGTCGAGCGCCGCCGAATTTCAGCGTGTTATGGACAGCATCAACAACGCCTGCGACTCAAACTACGACATCGAGATCGTAAACAGTCTATATCAAGACTACGCCCTAGTTCTGCCATATCGACCGTATGACCTCCTGACGTGCGAGTTCCTCTGAGAATATCATAAAGCCCTATCTGGGTACGCGCTGGCTAACGTAACCGACAGCGTGTCTGTAAAGTACAAGGGCATAAGGACACTAGGAATAGTTTTGGGTTTCTTTTGAGTAGGACAGAATATCCTCGTGTAACGAATCAAGATTCTGGGCGGTGGACTGGGTTATATGAACAGGGACGGTTGGCATGGAATTGATCTTCCACGGAATGAGATTGCGTCTATTGGATTATTGTCACATCTGTATAAATGAAACTAGAATAGACCCTAATTTACCCTGGCACATGGCTGAGCTACGGATGTCGGAACGTTTAGGCTAACGTCGTCTGATGAGCTAGGAACATATGCTTGATACTTTAAACTGTTGAGGGCTCTGAGATTGAACACGTAAGGTGCATGGTATATTACACTTGCATTTGCCTTTCTCTAGCCTAACTAGGTAACTTTGCTCGTTATGACGCTCATCATAAAGGCTTGACGTTGTGGTTTCGCATAGGAGGCTGAATGGCTCCACTTGCGTCGCACGGCATCATTGCCCCGAGTAACAAATCCGACGTGACAAGCTCAGCGATTGTAGTCCTTATGTGCAAAGCGCGTACCCAATGATACGTTGCTCCGATAATCCAAGAATCCTGTCGTACAAGCCTTTACAGAATATCGGCTTGTAAGAGTTAAAGGCTATGCTAAGCCGGTGTGTCGAGGCTCTCTCCTTGTCTCGGCCCAGACTTCGTGCCAGAAGACTTATTGGTTTGCTGTTTTGCGTGATGTTTGTCTTTTTACTGTGAGTTAGGGAAACTCAATCCCCCTATCTCGTCCATGTTCGACAAATTTCTGGCCACTGGGGGCCAGCTAGTAACTGACTAAAGCAGCCCCGGTCTCAGCGCAGATCCTCTGCTCCATCTTGATCCTGAACATCTGGTGGTTCTTGCGTAGTGTCGACGGAAGTGTCATTCGTCTGCTCAGTCCACTCGAATTCTGGGGGAGCGACGTTAGGGATGACCAGGCAACACCAATGTGCAGAGTGCAACTTAAACTTACTTTGCCGACACATTGGGCATTGGCCCTTTGCGGAATCTTGCTTTATCCACTGGAGGATGCAATGCTTGACGTTGCGATTAGCTGGCGCTTAATCAGGCGAAACAGAAGCTAAAGTGAAGACAAACCATGTGAAAGTTGTGACCGCATTTGCCGGACACTATATAAACATGAGCAAATGACCATTTATCGCTCTCGTCAAAGCTTACAGATGCTGCAGTCGTCGCCGGGGTATTTGCAAGTCGGACATGTACCGTCAAAGTGTACCTGGCAGATGCCGCAAACATCGTCCTCGGGAAGATCCCATCGCCAGGTTGCCACCGCGTTCCACATCACGATGTTCACCTTCATCCTAAGACTTGAAAAATCCTGTGTAAAGAATATATAACGTTATTGACTTCAGTAGCCGATTACTGTGACTTTTCGGATTTGACGATGGTTGTTATTTCGAAACCTTCACATGCATGTGGCTGTCAACACAACTAAATTTAGCGCTGGTTGAGTGGTGGTAGTGTTGTGGCCCAAGCTCCCGCAGCTCTTTGGGTCTGTTGTGATTTCCAATACTAACATGATTGATTGACTCGGCCGGTCGCTTATCGGCGTTGAACAGGGCCAAAATTCGAACCTCCTCACCGGCCAATTCTCATGACAAGAATCTACAAAACCCCGCATTCACCACGTCCTCACGCAAAGCATTGCCCTCTAATCTCGCTCAGCATCAGTCGCCGGTCTGATCTGTTCCTAGCTGAGGTCGGGACCCGTTGGTAGGGAAACCTATGTTTCTCGTGAGTCAGGTGGAGTCGAAAAACCCGGTCGAACGTCATTACCCGCATCACAGCATTCTCTAAGGCCTCCTGACAGCAAGCTCAAAGACAACTACTTCACCACGCCAATTGAGCTCTGCAATATGGCCTCCCTCGCTGCCCTGCGTTCGTCGCGGGCGTCACTGACGCAATGCGGCTCCCGACAACTATTTCAGTCCTCGACACATTCCTCCTCCCCGAGTCCTCTCGCCCGTAAATCGATAACGGTCTTTGCTCTCCGCCGATCTTTCTCCAATTACCTCGTGACGCCGAAAGAGCTTGCAGATGCCCTCAAAAAGAGCCCGCCCTCACCCATATCGTCCGAGCCGCGCGTGATACCGCTCTGCGCCTCATGGTTCATGCCGAATGACCCGCAGGGGCGCACAGGTATCCAGGTCTTCCTCGAGAAGCGGATCCCGAAGGCACGCTTTTTCGATCTAGACAAAGTGATCGACAAGCGCAGTCCCTACCCGCATATGCTACCCAGTCCGATGCAGTTTGCCGAGGCCATGTCGGAGATAGGCATCCGCCGCGAGGACACGGTCGTGGTGTACGACAGCAAGGAGCTGGGCATATTCAGTGCGCCGCGTGTCGCTTGGACTATGAAGATCTTTGGCCACCCTCGTGTACATATCCTCAACAACTTCAGACTATGGGTAGAGGAGGGCTTGCCAACCGAGAAGGGCAACGTATACACGGTTGAATGCGGCATGTATCCGATCCCAGAGATGGAAGAGGCTAAGGTGGCAGGCTTTGAAGAAATGCGAGAGGTCGCCCTAGATTACAACAAGGAAGGAGCAGAGGGTGTGCAGATCCTCGACGCACGATCATACGGCCGGTGGACGGGCAGGGATCCCGAGCCGAGAGAAGGCTTGTCATCCGGGCACATGCCGGGCTCGATCAGCATACCATTTGATGCCGTACTCGACCCTGAGACGAAGGCATTCTTGCCGGCAGAGAAGTTGCGGGAAATCTTTGCCGAGAAGGGAGTCGATCCGGCAAAGCCTATTATTTCCAGCTGCGGAACCGGTGTGACTGCGTGTGTGGTCGAGACAGCATTGAACATTGCGCAGTATGGATCACCCGAGAACAGAAAAGTCTACGACGGAAGTTGGACGTGAGTGAATTTGGATTATGGCGGGCGTGACTACGATACTAACGTTTCGCAGTGAATGGGCCCAGAGGGTCAAGCCCACTGAGTCACTCATCGTGAAGGAAGACGTCCCTGCGAAGGAAGAATGAACGATATCGCTTCTGGTTGCGGCGGACCGAGAGAGCATAGCAGCGTTGACGGCTGTGTTGGCGTCGAAACTAACTTCACTCCCTTCGATACCTCATATAACTCAAATGTACCATTACCTACGATACTCAAATCGTTTCCATCACGCTGCTTTCTGCATAGCCTGGAGATTACGACGGGTGGCTGAAAGCACGCGTGCTTCAGTTTTTTTTTCTGCGAGAAGGGGGGGAGAGGCGATCTGCGTCTAGGGGTCTTTTTTGGCGTTGGGAGGGCATTCGGAGCTTTTTCCTCTACACACTTGCATTGATGGGATGATGCAATGTCATTCATGTTGCCTTTACAAAAGATTGACCGCTCCAGACTGTTCTCGCCTTTATAGTGCAACCTCTCAAGACCAAAAGCTAGGCGGGTTCCCGGGATTAACCCGTGTCCCCAGAACATGAGATTTTCCCTCTTCTGTACTGCTTGTATGAGCAACAGAAAGGCCCGCCGTGTCTTTTAACTTCGCTCCTTGCGTCGTCTAGAACTGCCCTAGATATAGCTAAGGAGGGGCCTCACGTAATGCGGCCAGAACCCCAACAACGGCAGGTCTCACTCGGCTCACCAAGACTCTTTTCTGACTGAAGCATTTAGATGTCTAGTATTTGACGAGATGATCCCTATCATTTATCATTTGACCAAGTACAAAACGGTGATAACTCGTCTTCTGATTGTGACGAACTCGGCCCTTAGGGAGCTCGGGTCCCCGAGTACTGGAGGGGAAAATCTTGATAGCTTTTAAGCATTGTAGGACGATGGTTTACCAAAAAAGTGAAGTGCCAGGCTGAGAACGGGCAGTCGGTAGGTTTAACATTGTGCCCCGGGTACGGAATAATTACCAGTACGCGGCGCTCCTGTCTGCGGAACCAGAAGCCCGGCCTTCTCAGAGTCCTCAAGAAGCAGCCCACAGAGCCGAACAGTCCGCCGATACCCCTGAGGGTTCAGTCAAGATTGACCTGAGAAGGAGAATTAGTAATAGAGGAAATCACGGCCCAGAACCTAGTAACCATCCCAATGCTTAAAAGTAGAGGTGCTTCACAAGCTGATGCCTGGCGATTTGATGTAAATGAGGTCTGCGAGATAGTTCGAGTCCTGTAGGGTCAAAGGTCCATACTTGAAGGCAGAGGGAGGCATTACAGGATTGGTAGACTATTGCCACACCAGGCCTCCACAATCAAGCTCCATTTCCGTGAAACCTCAAGTTATCAAAACGGTCGGTTAGCTGAGGGCATGGCAAGGACTATTGGATTCTTCTCCTACCTATCACAGACGATATTCCAACAATCCATCTTCCCTGTAGGACTTATCGGGTAAAAAAATGGACCACCGTGGGTGACTTTCCTCCGTAGGACAATGCCCAATACTGTCGGTGATCTCAGCTCACCATTTGACCTACCTCTACTCGTCGTGGTTGTCTGCAAAAGCACTACATAGTAGTAGCCTCTGAGCAAAAGATCATACCAATGGTTAGCCTTGGACTGGTGCGTATTTTGGCGCTGAACAGGCTTCATGTGCAACAGAGATCCTCCGTGTACGGTGTGTGACGCAAGACAACTTGACTCCAGCTCGGATTGCCGTCAAAAAGGAGAACATTCGCACCCTAAGCTCCACCCTCAGGGAGGCTTCATGTGAAGAACGGATGCCTTAAGCCCGAGATAGACATCGATAACTCACATATGTCTATCTAAGGATGGCCATTAGTTAGTACCCTAGTCGCTCTACCAGCGGACCAAGTCGAGACTGAGCGTCCCGCATATCGCTCATTCGCTCAGTGTTTCTAAAGCGGCGATTACGCCTTCTTTTGAGGGCCATTTCATCGCGACCTTTGTCTCTGTTGTCAGGACGTTTAGCTCTCCGCCTCAGGTGTCCTAAATCAGTTTGCTTGGGCTTTGATTGCAATAGGGCGGACAGAATAATAGAGAGAATAAAGCAATGATGAGATACGTTGGAAAGCAGCCAGTGATTAAGTACCTAATTAAAGTCTAAGGGTAAAATCCAGAAATCAAACTCCAAATGATAAAGATACGACAAAGGTGAAATTCTGTGATGGAGATTTCTGTTTTCTTCTGGAATTGCAGTTTCCTATGGAGGTTGGGAGGTTTTAAAAACAGCTCGTACTACCGGATCTCAATTTAACCTACCTTTTCCGAGATACTTGTCTCAGGAATTTCTCCTAGTTGGTTATCACCTAGAAGCTCGTACGTCGCAATGTCGAGCTGAGCAGTCGTGCGTCATTCCTACGAATGGTCATTACACCCGAGCTCCATCACGGTCCTCGAGTCGTAACATCAGCCGCGTCATGGAGGCACTTATCCAAGGGCGGATAGCTAGATTGCGAGGATGGATGAATAGACTGAGGAGTTCTCCTATCGAGTAAAAATTTCATGTAAGGGGAGTCTCTGACGACACTACAGGTGCAGCTGTTGATATTAAGACCCAGGTCGACCACTCGCATCATCGGAATGACTGGAAAACAGTCCAATGCATCAGGCATGATTAAGCACTTTGATCTTTCCCTTTCAATTCGGGAAAGTTTCCAGCCGGAGACCTAAAGACAACATCGCTTCGTGCACACGAAATGAATAGGAAGTTGCCCCAAAAAAGTGGGACCTGTGAGGCTCGAACTCACGACCTCAGGATTACTCTGATGTTTAACCAGATCATACATTTAGTATGAGACCTGCGCGCTAGCCAACTGCGCCAAGGTCCCTCTTGTGGGATACAACACGCCTTAGCTTAAACACAGATAGCCGAGGACGCGCAGCCTAGCAGAGCGCGATCCGGTTACCCACAACCTTCGTTTGCCTATGACTTCTTGCTAAAGTAGTTGGTGATGGTGTTTGACTCCTTCGCCACTGCCACGGCTGCTTCCTTTTTTTTACTGCCCGCCTCTGCCTTTTTGCCCACTTCCAAGATGGCCATCAGCTCTTCAAATTCTGCTTTGGGTACGATGCCACCGCTAGCCTCCTTGTGTCCCCTTGCAAACGACTCCCCCATCCTCGCCCGCAGTGAGTTCTCAGACTCTGAGTCCGAGGCCCGGCTCGCGACATCTTTAAGGGTCTCGATGATGTTGACAGGCGGATCTCTGGCTTTTGCTGCCCGCGCCACGCGGCAAGAGAAATTCACCATGCCGGGTAGGTATCCCTCGTTAGCGACGAGCACGATCTCCAGTTTTGGCGACGCCAGGTGCCCAGCCCAGCGGGTCGCAATGACGGGATGCACCTGTGCAGCCGAGTTGATGCGTAAGACGGCAATTTTGCCATCCGCCGAGAATTTGGGCGGTACATGGGTGCACCTCTCAACTTCGGCATTGACCTCGGCCCGGGCAGCTAGCAAGGTACGGTTGTTTAGAAGATCTGAGGGAGACGACGCATTTATCAGCGCTGCCCATGCGCCCGGGACGTCGTAGCTGCTTGTGCGCCGCGGTGCGTTGATGAGTGACACTGCATCGTTTATGGCCCTCTTTGTGTGCTTTTTGAACGCTGCCGCCATATCGGGAAAGGGCGGCTCCCACTTGAGTGTGTTTCCAAGGTCACCATGTGTTCCCATGATTGCTAGCCAGTCGCACTGCTTCTCTACGTCCTCATGCATCTCGCGGCAGATAAGATAGGTCAACAGGGAGCTCGTCGCCACTGGTGGGCTGTGGCAGGCCGTGACGTGTTGTGAGCCGGCAGGAAAGTCATCTTCTGTTTCGGCGTAGTGACGGTCAATGATAAGAGCCCTATGCTGGACGGGGCCGTCGTCGACAACTGGCTCTGATTTCCGGGAACCTTGGTCAAGGACGAAGATGTACGACGGGGTGTGAGCAGCCATGGCAGATCGTTCGGACACCACATGGATGTTGCTGCCTTTCTGGACCAAGTGGGCAGATATAAGCTCAGGTGATAGACCTAGTATTATGAGCGTCTTTTGCAGGATTGCTCCTGCAGTGAGACCATCTGCGTCTTTATCCGGAACGATAAGTGTTTTCTTTTTTGCGGCGACACTATCCCATTGTCAGTCGAGTCTTTAATGTCGCGCTTCGCTTCTAGGCTTAACTAACCATTCGAGTATGAACTGCCGGGCACTCTCCATCTGATCCTTCGGAGCTGGCCATATTATCTCACCAGACGCGTCCCGTGTAGACGGGGTGAGATGGTACTCTGGGATAGTCGGCCGCGGCTTCTTGGACGATCGGGAAGACTCAGCCGGTGATGGAGCACTACGCTTCATGGTATAAGCGCATTTCCATGCATGAGCTCCGATACTAGCGGGACCAGGAGGCTCTGCCAGTGGTTTGAAGCATATGGTTAATGTTAGGCGACCGCTCCAGGTCCATCCAGAGGTCCGACGCCAGCGCATGAACTTTGGCTACGCGTACATGCACTTGGAGGCGCCAGGAGGGTACAATTTTGAAGTGCACCGATATTAAACATCAATAAACAAATCTCAGTCAGATTCGGGATGTGAACGAGTTAAGTGGCTGAATGACACTAGTTAACTTCCGGATGACGTCAACGACCTAGCATGATTAGAAACACGACTAGCGAAATGGTTCTATGCGGAGACCGCTAAAACCAAACAATACAACTGGCAGTGCTAGAGATGTGCAAAAGGTAGTATAAACGCAACAAGCGGGCGACAGACCGAAGGGGCTTTCTTGGTCAGAGTATATAGAGGGCACATCGGGGTACCGTAGGAACCGTCTAATGGTACCGTAGGTCTTAAAAAGTGGAGCTGGCAGAATGATAAAAATCATTTTCCAAGTACCTTTTTGTACCCAAATGACACTTTCCAATGCAGTTAACATCGCCAACGCCCTACACATACAAAACAACCATAAGTTAAAGCAATCTATAACGCAGTAAATAATTAAAAGTAAAGGCGCCATCGTATCTGCCTTTTATGTCTGACAGTTTTGCCTGCAGCTTTCCTAGCTGCAGTGCTTCCTAGCTGCAGTGATTCCCTTAAGGGCGGCCGCGAGCTCTTATAGACGGCTTTGCCGAGGGAGAAAGGCATGTGCCTGTCTGCGTTGTCTCTCTTTCTGCCTCTCGTCCTTAGCCGTGAGACATATATTCTTACACGCAGATGCGATACAGCGAGCACAGCACTTGATCTGTGACAACCGTGTAAGTGGGCTTATTAGGTACAAAAAGCTACCTTTTCTTTGACTTGATGCATTGGGCGGTGAGGGCGATTTTGACGGGTTAGGGTTTTGTGTGGGAGCCTACGGTACCATTAGACGGTTCCTACGGTACCCCGATGTGCCCTCAGTATATAAAGACCCGTACCCTCGTAAAATACTTAGACGTAGTTAAGTGATATGCTACGTCATCATTATCCTCGTCACTTACTCTTACTTATTTACCTTATTACCTACTTTATCTATCCACTTACTTGCCTATATAAGCGACTAACTTGCTTGCTTACATGAGATGATCCCATGTAAACGAGAGCTTGACCTAACATGTTGGGTTGCGGGTCTTGCAGGTCTACGGACCGGGACATGCACATAGTGAATGCGATTACCCCGTGCGGCTCTTCCACACTGAACGGTTATCCGTAAGCCATTAAAGTTGTCCATACCATTCGGGCAACCCCTGCATGGAATCAGCCCAATTGCACCATCTCGTTTACATACCTGCTGCCTAACGTGGCCCGGGGCTTGCTACTAATGTTGCGATTGGCAATTGCACCTGCGGCCAAGTCGACCTTCTGCTGCCTGGAGAAGACCTAGGTCTCGAACATTGCTGCCCAACTGCCAATCAATTTTGGCCGTCCTGGATACAAATATTTGGGTGAAGTTACCCCGCACGATCCGTTGACCTCCGGGCTGTCCAGGAGTGATCAGCAGAATCTGATAGTCGGAGGGAAATTCGCCGCCAAAATTTGGCTGCCGCCGGAAATTCTTAATTTTTATGACCGCGCAACTGTGCCATTCAGTAGCTCAGCTTGAGCACGAATGCATCCTGCCATCTGAGCTGTCACAAGTGGGCGTGGGGCTGCCAGGGGCTCCCAGGGTGCCCCCCGGGCCGCTTACGCCCTCTTTCCTATATATAGGCTGCCCCTCGCCCTCTTTTCTAGACAATGCAAGGCACTCTTCACCCTCGTTTTTGAGCTCCCATTCCTGCGTCACATAAGCCAACATGAATAAAGCGGAGGAAAGTATCTGGACCGCATCTGTGAAGCGATCCGATCGCATCGAAGTTGGAGAATTCTGTCCAAGGCAACCATACGTCGAGATTCAAGTGCCCGCGTTTGTTGGATTGGTTAGACGTGTGGTGATCACGACGGTCTCGCATGATCAAGGTGTGTACGACTTTGTAGAGATACAATTGGTTCGGGCCTGCTAATATGACAGTGCAGGCTTTTCCAATGACAAGGGACGGTTTGGAGGCACCTACGAACACTCGAACACGTGGTTTGAGGTTGCTGTGATTACACCTTCATATCACGAACGTACGCCATCTAAGATCTTTCAACGAAACGTTCACGCGTCTCTTGAGCCGCGTAGACATGAGAACATCTGGGAAATTGAGACCGGCGAAACCTCAGCACGCGGGTGGCTGTCTGAGATTTGCTCAGGTGATACGATACAAGTTATACCACGGGCAGATTTCAAACTGTGGACCAACTATGTGTACGAGGTCGAAATTAAGGTCGAGGGAGACAAGACAACCCGGCAGACTCAATCACCGAGCGACACCGGATGGGAGGCCGTCCAAGCGAACAAGCCGAATTTCTACAAGCCACTGGACTTGTCCAGGCAGGAGACTCGAGTTCTCTCCCTATACCCTGGGGCATCTCACGAAGCGTTGTGCGGCAGAATTACGACCATATCACTTGCTGATCCGAGTCATGACAAGTATGAAGCTTTGTCGTACTGTTGGGGCAATCCAAGCCAGAAGGGCCTCGTGAAGCTCAGGAGTATGGCGATGGATCAACATGAATCCGAAGCAGAAGATGGCTTGCTTCATGACTTCCCAATCAACTCGAGCCTATATGAAGCGTTGAAATATCTTCGACCTGACAGTGGGCCACCACGCACGCTTTGGGTCGATGCTGTGTGCATCGATCAGGATAATCTCGAGGAACGTGCACAACAAGTCGCGCAGATGCCTTCTATCTATGGCCAGGCAGATCGCGTTGTGATTTGGCTTGGCCTCAGCAATCCCATCAGAAAAGAATGTTTTACGGTTGTTCAAACCATTCAGACACTGCTCAAGACCGAGTACGACCCCTCGAGGAAGTACACAGAAGAAGAATTGACCCAGATGGCGAAAAGAGTGATGGACGCCGAGTTGACCGCGAATGGGGTTGTACCATTCACGGACAAATGGCGGCAATGTGACTTCGATTGGTTTAAACGGACGTGGGTCGTTCAAGAAGTCGCAAATGCGAAGACGGCCGTAGTTCACTGCGGGTCCGACATGGTGACGTGGCCAGCACTTTCGACTCTTGCCGCCTACATTAGCGATCAGAAGACACACGGACCCTTGATCCGATACGGAATCATGCCATCCATGTTCTCCAGCTTCTTCGGGTCTTTGGACGGTAAACGTGGTGCGTCACTGTGGTCACAGCATGGTGCTCGCGAGGAGATTCTAGAAATTCTCATCAAGGCTCACAGCCTGAAAGCCAGCGACCCGAGAGACAAAATCTTCGCTCTTCTTCAATTTGGAGCCGAGACGAGAGACATTGCCAGTTTACCCTCCACGATTCGCCCAGACTACCATAAGACCACTACTCAGGCTTTCTCCGACTTCGTTCGTTGGTGGATCTCTACGCACAGATCGTTGAGGATCCTTTCCGCCGTCCACACTCTACCAGGCCGCAGCTGGCAGCAGATGTATTACAGCAACGGCAAACCACCGGATTTGAGCACGTTAGAGCATCCGACATGGAGCTTCTGGCACGAAGGAGAAGGTAACTGGGCTAAAGCTACCTTGGGGCTCTCTTCGGAGTCACCGTACAGAGCCAGCGGATCGTCCATTCCAGAGATCGATCTAGTCACCTCCTCCAACGCCATGCAGAATCCCAGCGAGCTGCGCCTAAGTGGCCATCGTCTTTGTGTGGTCACTCAAATCACATTCTATCCGTTCTTGGAAAGGAATCGTTTACCGGAAGAACTGTATGACGGGTTCGTCACAATTTTCAATCCCACAGGCGATAAGCGAGCTTGGCTGCTCGACAGAGACGACCAGCGGACGTCGACTGGGGCCAGGGCTGCCGAGGATTATGCCAGGCACTTGACGTACCACTCTCGCGGATTCACACGGCGAGAAGGCGATGTTTTCCCGTGCTTGAGTCCTTCCCTCTTCTTTAGTGGAAGTTCTGACAATCAGCGGGTCGGGTTGTGTCCACACTATGCTAGACCTGGAGATATCGTCGTGATGTTGTATGGCGGACGCGTTCTTTATCTGATTAGAGAAAGAAAAGCAGCTCGAGGAGCAGAAATCGAGGGCTTAGAGGTAGTTGAGGAGAGAAAGAAGTACGAATTTGTCGGCGAATGTCTCTTGCATGGGTATATGAACGGACAAGCTCTCGCTGAAGTGCAAGAGAAGGGACTTGCAAAGGAAATATTTGATCTGGTATGAGTCCACAGATGCTACGACATACACGTCTCTTCGTGAGGCTCGGGGGTTGGGGTGTCTGTATTAATTATATGCGCTGAGGTCGCTGTCGCTGTCGCTGTCATTTCGCGGCATTGGAGATGCGGGATTGCTGCCAGTCTCGACCGCTGCTGCTGGCTGGGCCTTGCCAATAGTGCCGGGTATCTCGCGCTTCTCACAGGCGTGCGGGGTAAACATTTCAGCGTCGACATCTTGCCCTCCTATTTGCCATTCACCGATTGTAAACCACGCTGTTCGTGCGGCGCCTTTGACTGTGAGTCCGGCTCGATCGTGGGAGAGTAATTCGCTGGTTTGGAGCTGTTAGGACCGCATGGTCAGTTGGCTACGCCACGAGAGTGCAGACTTCTCTTTTAATTGACGTGGTCTTCCAACCTAAAAGCAACGCGAAAACTAAAGCGGTCTGCTCGGGGCCGGCCCGGACCGATTTCCAGGCAGCCTCGTCGCAATGACATTACCACTTCAAATGCCTTTAACCTTACAATCACCCGTAGACCTTCAAGGGCCCCCTAAACATCATTACCAATGGCACCTTTTTCAGCCAAATCAATTATGAATTGTTACTGGAAACGGATACTTAGGTATGCAAAGGGTCGGCTAAGATTTCGATATTACTACCTACAGGTAGTTGTACTATCAAAATACCAATCATCGCCGTGATCATGCCAAAATAAATTGTCAGCAAGCTCCAGCAAGGCAATACTCTTTCTTGATTACATCGGCCAGCCTCTCCCCCGCGGCGTACATGGTTGCTGTCGGCGCCCCCGAGGTCTCCATCGGCCAGAAGCTGATATCAGCCACTCTGAGCCCCTTCACGCCATAGACCTTCTGGTCGCTGCAGACGACACCGCCAAGCTCCCTGGGTAACATGGCCGCGGTGCAGCACTGGTGTGCGTTAGATGGGTCGATCTGGTTTCGCATCACGGCGACAAGTTGGTCGTCCGTGGTCAGTTGTGCCCCAAAGGGCGCAGCCTCGACGGGACCCAGAACCTGCATTGACGGCGCCAAGAATAACTGTCGCTGCTTGCGAAATAGCGCAGTATACAACTGCGCATCAGTCGGGTCGGTGAGGGTCCGATAGTCGATGAGCGGGTTCGCCAGCGGGTCGGTCGAGTTGATGTTGACCGACCCCCTGCTCAGCGGGTGGAGATGGTAGATGAGTGCTGAGTCCGCGGTGTCCCAGTGCAGTGTCCCGACCGCGACGTTGGCGCTCTCGAACTGCTGGATGGTCAGGTTGCGCTGGGCAACGTACCCCTTGAGGACTGTTGGGTCGACGTCGGCCGGGAGCGAGTCGGCCGGGTTACGAGCGCGTGCCTGGGCTGCGATCTGCTTATAGGCTGAGGTGGCATCCTGCAGCGCGAGCTGGCCGATATTAGTGCTAAGAGTGCTGACGATAGTGTACGCACTCGGCTGGTGTGCTTGGTACAGGGCAAGCTGCTCCGCATTGTACGTCGCATTGCTGAGCATGCTGCCGGAGTTCGGAAAGAGGTTGGCACTGACTGACGACGGATATCGGACTTAGTAAAAGCATACCGAAGTGCGTGAAATCATAAGCAACGACTCACAGTTGTAGGGTATCGTCAGTGTAGACTGGTCTTGCAGATTCTGCCCAACGCCCGGGAGGTCTACTACAAGTGGTATGCCAAACTTGTTCAGCAACTTCTTGGGTCCGATACCAGAAAGTTGGAGGATTTGCGGCGTATGCAAAGCACCCGCGGCGAGAATAACCTCTTTGGATGCATACACGCTGGAGATGTTGCCACCAGCCGTTGGAAGATAGTTGACGCCGATTGCTTGAGTCCCACCGAAGAGAACCTTGGATACGGAATTGGATGCAAGAACATGATAGTTTGGTCGCGAGGCGATGACCCTGTCGTAGTGGTTCCGTCGAGCATAGCTTCTTGTCATGGTGGTAGCATTGAGTACCGACGGGATCCAGAAGATTCCTGTTCCACGATAGAGATAAGTGACTGACTCTGTGGGGGACATTACAAGGAAGACGTGCAGGGAACGGTGTGTAGAAAGATTTCAACACATACCTGGATTCGACCCGGCGTTAGGATCTTTGACTGGCTGAAGTCCTACAGATTTGGCAGCATTCCACCAATTGGCTGCGAAAGAATCAGTATGTTTTCAGCACCACGAACGATTATGGGCTCGCATACCGCTTGCTGGGTAGAAATAGTTCGGGTAAGAGTATTGCACAGGTCCAGAGTGACCGCGAACTGTGTCGTCCCAGGAAATGTTTGCAGTCTTGGCGAGTGAGGCGCTTGGTTTGGTAAAGTTCTCGCTCTGGAGACTGATTATCAGCATTGAGGAGTTCACTGTGATTCTGAGGCCTCACAAACACACCTTCATGAAGTATGGTAGCATGTTGTTCCAGCTCCAGCCGGAGTTACCGAGCAACCCCCAGCCGTTGTAATCCTCGACAACGCCCCTGTTAGTCATTAGCAACAGGCCAATATTTGGGAAATAGCCTCAACGGTCATACCGAAGAAATACCATGGCATTGATTGTGCTTCCCCCGCCGACAACTTGGGCGCAGATAGTGCTAATAGACCGATTGTTCAGCCCAGCCTGTGGCACAGTAACGAGATTGGGCCAGAAGTAATAATAGGGCGCATAAGCTCCAGGAACAAGGATGCCATCGATGCCCGCATCAAACGGGCCAGCCTCAATAACGAGAACGCTCACTAATTAAGGCCATCTGTCAGCACAATGTATGAAATGATATCTCCTCTGAGCGGAGCTTTTGGAGCACGTACCACTGGGATCCTCCGTCAATCGATCAGCAATCGTAAGACCAGCTACACCCCCTCCCGCGATGATAAATGTATAGTTTGATTGGACGGTATCGCGATCCACGATTGTTGCATGGCGTGGGACCAGCGTTGACTCTACAAGGGTTGTCGACACAAGCAGGAGAAGCAAACCCCCAAAGAGGGAGAAGTCGTGTAGCCAAAGCATTGTGACAAGGTGCGGACTCCTTCTCTCGAATCGCAGAGGATGAAGACGACACCACAAGCCTCCCCTTCAAAGGAGGGGACATAGGCTGCTTTAAATATGTCAATTTCACCAACATTTTGGGCATGCCGTCGTCTCCATCTCATGTACGGGCCCTGCTGCCGTGAGGTTGCATTCAGGTGGCCTAAATTGCTTGGGGCCCATCCGCAAAGGTTGGTTGACATGCATGGGCTAGCTCTTTGGGGGCGGCACATGCAGAAGCAGCGCGTAAGCGGCACCCGAAAAAGAAATACCTCCTCCTGCAGTCGGAAAAGGAAGAAATCCGAGCGGTCAATCCATAGTCTAGATCGCATGCTGTGCCCGCTTTACCGGCGTGATGGGTTCAATAGTCTGCCCTCTCGGGAGAAAGACTGATGTAGGTCGCACCAAGAACATCTTAAAACATCCGATAGAACAACGGGAGGGCGGTGCACTATACCCTATGCAAGGTATGTATGCATGACTAAAGTTGCTTTGATGTCGCTCGGCAATCAGATCTTCGTCGGAACCCAATCCCCACACAGCTCTCTAGTAATCGAAGTATCGTCGCCTATTGCATTTTGTCCGTTTCAACTTCAAGTAGCCCAGACCGTTCGTGATGGGCAAGCGCTCCCAATCTCAGCAGTAAGTATAAGAAACAGGTGGTGTTAGAAGTTGAGCCGTAAGTTGTGAACGGGATAGTGGTGTTGTCGCTTGCTGTCGACCTGGGGCCAATGTTCGGTCTTGTTTACTGAACAAAGTTGAAAAAGAATAATGTATGCTCGGAGTTGTTGGACCTTAACATCTGCAAGTCCCGACGCCTCGAAAAAGTTTAAATTATATAATTACGTCATAGAAGGCTATGTTAAATACTGCCAATGAGCATGTATGCAATAATTTCCAGAGTATGTGTTAAAACACTAGGTTCTCTCAGCATCGTGAGATGCAAATAAGTCGCCACGCGCAATACTTGAACTGGGGAGGTAAACACTGAAACGACATACTAGAACTGCCCGCTCATTACAAGACCTTTGGAGGCCAGACGTTCGGTTGATGGATAGCCGCTCGGCTCGTGTCTCGTTTGTTTGTTTCTGTATGCCTAAGGGCAGGGCTGCGTGGCTGTTTTCAGGTACCTTATCTAGGTGGGTAAATACTAGTAAGGATGAGATCGCGTTTTCTACTTTAACCTGAGCAACTGGTCCATGAATTTAGATACAGGTACCCACAACGGCTATCTCCACCAAGGCAAAATTCCAAATCTGCCCTCTAAGACAGGAACTAATGAACTACCTGTGAGCTTGACGTCATCTTTCTATACTTGCCTGGAGTGAACCGAAAAAACAATGCTCTTATTTGTATGGTAATTAATTAGGTAGTGATTCTGATTGAATGCAAACAAAAAGTAACTATCTGATATGTGAACAGTGATTGGCTGCAAAATCCAACTTAATTCTTAGAGCTCGGGGCCAAAGACGCGTTTACGGCGTTTGTGACTAAGCATGGTCGATAGCTGTTGCTGGACTGAATAATATAAGCGAGGTTCTAAGAGCATGTGGCTTCTACAAAGGCAATGGGACAATGCTTAGTTAATAGTTCTTAAAGACAAACCTTAAATTCTAGAACTAGGACTTCATCTGACGCGCTTAGCAACGGATATATCGTCTCATCATTATTTCATAACTTACATTATTCGCGGACCAAACATTAGAACTCACTCTGAAGAGCCTTCGACTGCCAGTGGGCGAGCATTCTTTCTACTCGCCATTTCCAGTAGTACACGTTGTACCGGAAGCTTTGCGCAGATGCATTTTCTTTTGTCTGCAAAATCATGTTTATATCTTGAGTGGATACTGGAAGAAGAGTGAAGTCAACTCTCCCGCTTCCTACAACCACATTCACCATAACTCCTCAGAAAAGCAAGGCAATCAGTCTGAGGAAAGCACGTCCCCCTCTCGCACCTTCCCAACATACCCCCAATTCCTGAAAATAATAGATAATCATCGAGGCTGCTTTGTCCGGTAACAGCCCAGCCCTTGTGCAGTTGCTCGCGTCGATTGGCGCGCATCGGCATAACTACTCTATTACATATTTTAGTGCACGCACTAGAAGTCTCGTGGTTCATACCTAAGAAGGTACCATTTCGTCAACCTCACTTACCTTCCCTTCAGAATTCTTTCATCTTATTTAATACTCAGTCATCCCGTCTGGGTGGCCCCGGTTATCTGAAACCTTGATCTCTGATCTGTGGTCCAACCTGTTGGGGTGGGGGCTTTATCACGTCGCGCTTCGTACGAGCAGGCATGGACAAGGCTACAGCATTACCCAGTGCGCCAGGTCCCTCGCTATCCTTGACTAGTGAATCTGCGCAGATCCACGATGGAAATTCGCCGCAGGTTCCCACTATTTGCAGCAGGAAGACGGGATTCCACATAGACGGGTGGGTGACCGAGGACATGTCCAGCACGACCGGGCGGACACATGTGATGATGCTAGAACCGTCGATCAAGACCTGCTCAATCCCGGTGGTTCTCATTCATGGCGATTATCATACGGGTGACGTAAGCTATCCTCGCATACTCCAAGAGCGTTTCAGCCATTTCTGACCTGGCTGTCTAGATTTGGGGTCCAAAACCCGACAACAAACCCGGTTGGGCCGAATTCTTTGTCAAGAGCGGATTCACTGTCTACATCCTCGACTTGCCCTTCCGCGCCCGCCCGAAGCCACGATCCTCAGGAGGCAAGCCAATTACCCAGTTACGCGCCCAAATGGTCGAGTATCACTTCACAGCGCCGGAGAAAGTCAAGAATCTGGATTGGCCGTCGGCTCACACGCACACACAGTGGCCAGGGGTAAGCTCGCCCCTTTGCTTTCAGAACGCAAAACGCTCAATACCTAACTAACATTTCCCATGCCTAAGACTGGGCTGCGCGGCGATCCATTCTTTGAACGGTACATGCGCAGGGTTGTGCCCGAGTTCTTGGATCGTAGGGAGCGCCAGACAGCCGGACAGCGGGCACTTGCCATCTTTCTCGACAAGGTTGGACCATCTATTTTGATCGGCCAGGGCAGCGGAGCGAATTTGGCTTGGCTAGCAGCTGACCTCATGCCGCATCGTGTGGTGGGCATCGTGGCTATCGAACCTGCCGGCCCGCCATTTAGCCAAGCAGCCCGGATCGATGAGCAGGAGGGCAGACATCGATACACCCCGAAATTTCACTACGCTCAAAATGTGCGCCAGTATGGCATTGCCGACATTCCTCTACAGTTTAACCCACCACCAGTCCAAGGGACGTTTGCGGATCTTCTGGGATTGGACGACAATGACTTCCAGCCAATACCTGTAGCCGAGTGCTATTGTAAAGAGTACAATGCCTCGTGCTTCTTGCAAGACACCGAGAGGGTTGTCGATGTCAAAGAAGCCCTGCAAATGGATGGGAGTCTCAGCTTCGTCCAGATCAAGAACCCACTGCGACAGCTCCCAAACCTGAGAAACATTCCGCAGATCATTGTCACTGGTGAAGCGAGTCCTCATTCGCTCTTCGATTGGGCTACCTTCAAATGGCTCAAGCAGGCTGGCGTTCCGGTTCAACATATTGAGCTACAGCATGTTGGCCTCCGGGGCAACGGTCATCTCTGCTTCCTGGAGAAGAACAGCGATGAGATTGCGGGTTTTCTCTTGAAATGGATGCGTCAGAACGTGCCCGCAATACGACAACAGTTCAATGCCGCTCTCGAAGCATCAAGAACGCCGGTTCAGGGCCAAGCAAATTCTGTCGGTACGTGTAACTCTATGCCAGAAACGCTGCCTGCTACAACATTTTCTATTCAGCATGCTGACTACCTCACAGAAGGACCCCCCCATCACGTGGACTCTAAAAGAATCGAACCATCAGAGCTCAGACAGGCGCAGTCGAACCCAGGCCTCATCTCTCCCATCTCTTCTCATTCAGCCCCCTCTATTGATTCTCGGATCCCCATCACCAATCGACAGGCAGATGCTATCATTCAGCATGTTGGAAATGCGGAGACGGTGACCCCTCAAACACAAAGCACAACCCCGGTTCACCCTATGCGACCCATTGGCATTCATAACAATGATCACATCGCACCAGGAATGATGAGCTCTTCCTTCGAGGCCAATACACAAGACGCAGCGATGCTAATACCTACTCCTTTAGCAAATCCGGTCGTGAATCAAGCTCCGACTCAGCATAGGGCGGGGGAAGAAGCCAGATCCGAGCGCGCAAGACCGGCGAACGCTAGGTTCAACCAGGCAAAGGGTCTTGAAGTTCCGGGTACGCCTGTTGCAGCCCCAACCGCAAATCGTCCAAGAGTAATCGGGTCTCTGCCAGTAAACTCACAGGCGCCACAAGCCGTTGCATCTCCGCTTGCTGGTAGGGCAGTTCTAAGCAATATCCCTCCAAGTACGCCTGCTCTTCAACAGGCCGTAACGCAGAATAGTCCTCTGACTGCTCATAATGCTGGAGGAATGTCTCATGGCACACCGCAGTCTGTCCCAGTGAGCGTTTCGTCGCTTGCTACTCCGACTGCGCCGCCACAGTCGAGCTCCACCAAAAGGGCCCGCGGCAGCGACACAACCTCGAAGACACCCACCACGCGGAAGCCCCGGGGAAAGTATAAGAAGACTATCGAGAAGGAGGAGAAGAAGGAAATGGAGAGGCAAAAGAGAATGAGGCTGGAACAGCCGACACAGCAAACGCCGAGTGTCCCTTCTGGGCTTGTGGCAACGCAAACTACGGCCAGCGGAGAGCATAATATTCATTCTCGGCAGTCACAGTCCTAGTGGAAGAGTGGCTGGGCACGATAGACTCATCCCACACTCGACTCTTGACATTGCGTCTCGTCTTCGAGCTGTTCAGCATCAGCTGATCCCGGATTTGACTTGCTCGAGCATTTAATATGTTTTTAATATGTTGAGCAAGTATTTGGGTGGCAAAGGTCGACTTTATCCTGCAGCGTTCGACGTGAGATTTTCTCATTCTGTCGGGGCTTGCTTGGAGTAGGGCGCCGGTATTTGAGTAGGGTACTGTCCTTGGAGTAATGGAACTGGATTTTAGGAAGAATGATTCATTAGTCACGGAATGTCTCTTGAACAGCGGAGCATGGAATCCCTTGCCATTAGATTCCGAGTGTTAAGCGAAGGAAAAGGTATATTATGAACCCAATTGAACTACGTACAGCGTCAATGACTAGGCCTAGCATATAGTGAATAGGTGTAATTAAAAGCGAAAGTCTACTCTAAGGCCTAGAATGCTGGTGTTCAAGTGAGTGATCTTCAAAGTCTAGGGGCACGGTAGCAACGGGGGTCTCCAAGAAAATGATTCATGTAGAGTGTAGACTAAAACGTCTTGCTCTGTCCAGCTCTATCCTGCTAGTCCACGTCTTGGCCAGACCTCACCTACAACAAATCCTTTTTGCGGTTTGTTCTGAACCGCATGGCAAGGCTCATTCAGTCAAAGCTCATCCTTTCTAGTTTTAGCTTTGTGCTGGGCTAGGCTCTCGTTGAGGGCCGTCAGATGCTCGAACATGGGGGCGTCTTCACCCAAACCCCACGCAAACACCCCGCCGAGTCTCCTTTTCTCAAGGACTAACGGGAACTTGCGCCCTATAGCGTCTGCGGTGTCAAAGGTCCACCAGATATCCTCCTCCTCGTCCCAGTAATAATACCCCCCCCTGTCCTCGTCATATATGCCCTGATCAAGAGCCTTGGCGAAGGATGCCGCGACATCTTCCGGCACAGGGTCGTGCCATGAGAAGCCGCCAGAACGTCCAAGGTCGGCCCCTGTCACGGGGTCCTCCAAGAGAAGTGTTGGACAGCCGAGTGGCGAGGCGAGCCTGGAGCACGCTTCGTGTTCTGTCCGGAAGTACTTGGAGTAAAAAGCAAAACCCAGGTTGATCCTTTGAGGTGCCGCCCCGTTCGCGACGTAGGCATCTACCGCTCCCAGGCTCAGTTCGATGCCCGTGTGATGCTTCGTGACGGTGTCTCGGCGGTTCATAAGGTCATATGTCATGACGTTGAGGAAGTCGAGATGCCGCATGATCCGTGGTACCGTAGTACGTGTGAAGGCAAGCATATCGCGCTCCAAGCCGGGAACCGCAGCCGATATCAGCTTCTGAGGGCCCAACGCGGCACGCAGCTGGGCTAGAAGAAGGGGATAGGCCTCAATTTCCCAGGACTTGGCCGAATTCGGCACTTCTTTGTAGTCTTCACCATTGCCCCTATAAGTCATCCATCACCGTCATCATTAGTAAAGCTCTATATCAACTGAGGGTCCACTTACCCTGGATACTCCCAGTCAACATCAACGCCTGCGTGAGTCGGTTAGACATTTCTTAACCAGTGAGCTGACGGAAACGAAGACGAACCGTCAGCACCGGTAGCTTCAACCATCCTAGCAACGTTCTCGGCGAATGTTCTGCGGGTCTCGTCGGTCAGGGCCGCGACGGAGAAACCATTGGTGTCTCCCCAGCCACCAATAGCAATCATGACTTTGGTGCCTTCAGGGAAGGCGGCGCGAACGTCTGCGACGGTCATGAACAATGGCCACTGCCTCCGCCCTGGTTCATTGAACAAAGCGGGGCTCATAAAAGCCAATGCCACATGTGTTACGTGTTCGAGTAGGTCGATTGAAGGTACGACAGGATGCTGACTTGGAAGACATCAGTGAGAGTTCTGCTCAAAAGGCTGCCATGGGAGCCATACCCAGTAAGATACATTATACACCTTGGAGGTTGTCGCGCTGCAATCTCCGTGGCCATGATCAGCGATAGCCAGGCCAGGGCGGAAACCCAGCCAAGCTGCATCTTGTGCATTATTATCTTAGGAGTGGGTATTATGACTCAGATATCGCTCCTGATGTGTGGACAATTCGCAATGTATGGATTACGTATCGACGGGAGATATAAACCTGTTTGATGTAATGTGGGATGTTGGAATGGCACGTATTGATGCAACCTGTAAACCTGAAGACGACAGGGCCTATCTGTAGATCCTCAAGCTCCAGCATCTGTGCTGACTCTTGCAAGTCACCTACGTAGCGAGTCGCACTTCATTTTTACCGGCAGCATGTGACTGGTATCGTATTCCCAACTTCTCCTGCAAGTGACGGATTGTCTAGAATAGCTCCTGAGTGGTTGCACGCAGTGCACGATCTGTTGCTGCACAGTACCTTCACCGCGCTTTAAGGTTACTGCGCTAAGCCCCGGCAGGCAATGAAGCGTTACCCCGCCAAGCGAGAGCTCCTGCAGAAACATTTTTCGCGATCTTCGAGCCACCTAGCTCCAGGTACATGCTTCATTAAGGCTGAAGCTTCCTTCCGTCCTAATTTGGCGGCCGTATTGTTATCGGACGATCGTATCAGATTTTGACATGACCTGAACCTCGAATTGCCTTTTCATTACACAGTCGTGTTCAGCATGTTCGAGAATCTCTGTACGCTTCCACTGGCATCAGACCTGTTTGCTCAGGTTCTGCACCCCACCAAACCGCTTCTAACGGTCGGCTTGTCCAGCGGACGTGTCGAGACCTTTCGGCTACCTTCCAGTGATGACGACGCACCGTTGAGTAGCAGCGACGAGAACAGCAGTAATGCGCTCGGCAAAGGCCTGATCAAGAGCGCCTGGAGCACTCGCCGCCACAAGGGCAGCTGCCGATGTCTTGCCTACAGTCATGACGGAGAAGGTAATGGCTTGTCCCATCCACGCATTGAGAGACATTGCAATTCTCCTGCCGTACCCAAGCATGGCGCGCTTCTTGAGCTGGGCTGACTTGCTCTGATTGCAGCGCTCTATTCTGCCGGCACCGACTCGATCGTCAAGCACTTCTCCCCGGAAACGGGCCTTGTCATCTCCAAGATCGGCCTCCCTCCGCGCAACACCTCGTCGGGCACGACTGATTGCCCGGCAATCCTGCACGTTCTCTCACCCCAGACCCTTCTGCTGGGCACCGACTCGGGTGGTCTCTACATCTTCGACCTGCGCGAGAACGGTAACCTGAATCCCAAGCCGGTCCGCAAACACGTTCCCCATGCCGACTACATCTCGAGTCTCACGCCACTTCCGCCATCGACTGAAAGCACGTCCGGATTCCCGAAGCAATGGGTGTCGACAGGCGGCACGACGCTTGCGGTGACTGATCTTAGACACGGAATAATGGCTACTTCGGAGGACCAAGAGGATGAGCTGCTCTGCTCCACCCTGATTCCGTCGGGACTCGGCCCAAAGCGCATGAGGGGCAATGGAGTCCTGGCTGTTGGCACTGGCGGCGGTGTCCTGACGCTCTGGGATCGAGGCGCATGGGACGACCAGCAAGAGCGCATCTACGTCACGGGCAGACAGTCCAAGCAAGACGCCGACAGCCTCGACGCCATTGTGCGCGTCCCGGATGAACTGGGATGGGGTAAGAAGGTGATTGTCGGCGTGGGAGATGGCAGTATGAGCATCGTGGACTTGAAGCGGCGAGAGGTGCAGGCCGTCCTGAAACATGACGACATTGATGGCGTAGCGGCTCTTACCTTCGACTACCAAAACCGGCTGATCAGCGGTGGTGGTAGAACAGTCAAGATCTGGGCTGAAGCTGGTATCTCGGGTGACGCTGATGAGGAGGAAGAGGCGGCCGAGGGCAATGGGATCAAACGATCTGCGGATAGCGAAGACGACTCTGACGATGGCGATAGCGACAGTGAGGATGGGCGACCGAAGCAGGCAAAGCAGGCTAAGAAGAAGCGGAGGAAAGGCAAGGGAAATCCTAACAACAGGGGCGCCGCATTCCCTGGATTAGACTGAGGAATTCGCAAGCTCACTCCCCTGCCATCTTCACTCAGTCGCCCTTGTTTCATTATGTATATGTCACACGATGCTAGCAACCGGCTTTTAACTAATATGTATCATTAACAATAAAGAGTTCTAGGAAAAGAAATTGGGGCTCATTACTTCGTTGTCTTCCTCTGCGGTTGACGTTTGTCCTGCCCGCCACCAGACTTGGAATGTCTCTGGAACGAATGCCCATTCTAGCAGTGGCGACTCATTGATGGACTGAAGACCTTCCCCTCTTCAAGCCCCTGGACGCGTATAATCAAGCTCACGTACACGTCGCCATACCTCGCGTGCAGTTCTTTCCTGCCCTTGGCGACCCGACTCAGTTGTGGATGGCCCTGCTGGTCTTTGCGCTTGTTAGGAGCGCCGTCATATGGGCAAGGGCGTGAGATGGCAGATACGAACGGAAAGCGCCTGGCTTACCTGATAGCAAGGTATAATCTGCTCCCCAGCCTGACATCTTCGATCTTTGCTGTTGCGGCATCTTCGGGCGGGTTTGCAGTGGTAACCAAACCGCCAGCCTCCTGAAGTATTGCAATGCCCGCTGCAACATCCCTTCATTGCCCCGTTTGTCAGCGCTTAACCGCTCGTATTTGTCATCGTTGCTTCATTGCACTTACCATTCCCAGCACCCGCCTTCCCACCAGATGTCAAAGGCTCCCATTGCCGTATATGCCAAGTCCAATGTAGCACTAGCTTACGTGCGTTAGAAAGCCTTTCTTCGAGAATGCCAGACGCAAGTCGGTGACACCAAACATACCTGCCCAGACTCCGTACGCCATGCACCATGCCTCCCTTGCCTCCTCTGCCACCGACTTCGGCGGCCATGTTCAGGAAGCTATCGACCTTACGGTACAGGTTCCCGTCCGGTCGGTCCTTCCTGTCTTTGCCCCACTCGCACGAGAAGATGCAGCCTCCCGGCGCATTTGCTGGCATGGGTGGTACGGGATCTCGGATCAGTGGTAATCGTTGTGTTTCGTTTAACCAGGCGCCGCGGCCACGGCACGCCGAGAACAGCTGATTCAGGAACGGTGCGCAAATTACACCCATGACAGGCTCTCCTCCGACTATAAAGCCGATGGACACACAAAACATAGGGAACAGATGCGTGTAGTTAACCGTCCCGTCGAGCGGGTCGACGCACCAAGTCGGTGAGTCCTTCTCGATGAGATAGTCGCGAGACGCACCCTTTGAGTATGTCTCCTCTCCGAGAAACCTATAGTGATTCATCAATCGGCACAGCGCTGGAAAGGTGTTCCACAGATGCATATACATACTTGTGATGGGGGTATTTTTGGGCGATGGAGCTTTTGATGAAAGCTTCAACATCTATGTCGCGCGAAATAAGTTAGGGATTACCACAGAGCATTTTAAGCAGCAACTTCCACTCGCCTTCGTCGGTTTTCGTTACAATATCCACGGCGTTGTCCTTCTCGGTGAACACCTGCTGGCCCCCGCCCCCAAATCTCGACGTGGCGGCATCCAGAAGCAGCTTACCGGCGTCCTTGCCGAGTTGCACTGCAAAGGCATACACGTCGCCAAGTTCCGTGTCAGTCAATGTGTTTAAAGCCATGCCGGTATAATGTCAAAGATCGAGATGGGCTCTTTCCTGGGGGTACGGTTCATCACCACAAGCATCGAGGAAGACGGCGCCGCTCGGGGTAGTCATGGGCGGGAAAGGCGACCCCGTGGGGCCGGCCCACAGTCATCGGGGCCCTTCCGCACGTCTCTACAAGGCCGTTGAAAACCGAGCCGTGAGTAGCGTGCCGTTTCTGCCGGCAAACCCCCGTTGGTAACAATAGCTGGATAGGGTGCAGCATCCTTCCGACGCGTCGCATCGGGGTGCAAATGAGACCGAAACGGGTGATACGGGACTAGCCCCTCCAGTCAGCGGACAAATCCACCCTCCACGTTGTCAGTGTAAACAGTAATCTAACCAACCATGCGTCCCGCGGGCGCATGCAGCAAACTTTCCTCTTGGATGTTGGTTGAACCCATCCCGATCGGACCCATGAATTCGGGAAGGGTGTGTGGATCCTTGGAAGAGTCTTTATCCGGGGCAGTTCGACCTTGAGAGCCTAGAAGTGAACGAGAAGATCTAGTGGGTCTCCAGGGCGGGAGTCTTCATCCCCACAACTCCAGACTTGGCTACCCCTCAACGTGTGCTGCAAGATCAGACTGCCTGGGTAAAAGATGTATTGCTATTGTCTGCTATTGGCCCCTTAATTAACAGGATGCGAACCATTTGGTGGTTGTGGCAGGTTGTGCCGCGGTTACCGTTACCGGCATCTGCCCTCCCATAAGAGAGCCCAAGAGCAGCAGCAGACCTAAGGTAGGAGGCCGTAGTATCCATCTCTCTAGGTTTACTTGCACATCCAAGCAGAAGTTAGTTCATCATGGCGCAGCGACGCATTCTTCTCATCAACGGCCCGAATCTGAACCTCCTGGGGACGAGGGAGCCTCACATCTACGGATCAACAACACTCGAAGACGTTGAGGCACAAGCACAAGCCCAAGCCAACGAACTGGGTGTCCAAATCGAGACCTTCCAGTCGAACCACGAAGGCGCTATCGTGGACCGCATACAAGAAGCTGCTGGCCGCGGCCCCAATGTCAAGGGCAAGGATCTCAGCAACCACCAGAAGGTTTCGGCAATCATCATCAATCCGGGCGGACTAACGCACACAAGCGTCATTGTCCGTGATGCACTGCTCGGCGTCGACATCCCCTTCGTGGAGATACACGTCTCCAACGTCCACGCCCGGGAGCCCTGGCGTCATCACAGCTATTTCAGCGACAAGGCGGTGGCCGTCATCTGTGGTTTGGGCGTTTATGGATATACTGCTGCGATTGAGTTTGCAGCAAAGCATCTGAAGTTGAAGGAATAAGTAGACAAGGGTGTATTGCTAGTTACTGGAATGGACAATGTATTGTACATACAGGCATGTCTTTGTGCACGCAATTGAGATACTCCAAGAGACATTGTTGTGTGGCCATGTCGTTGTCCAGTCACGATTAGTAGTGGTATCCTGCGCAGTAGTGTGCAAATATTGAGCCCTATAATTATAGATACGTAGGTAATTACATGCGCCATCCGTGAAACACCAAATCCCTCGCCTGATGGCACATGTTCGCCAGTCTCTTATAGTTAGGGCTTCATCATGATAAGAAATACAGCTACAAAGATGCAAGTTTACAAAGACGCAGACATCCGAACAGGCGACCAAGGAGGAGGCGCCGCGACCGCTAACCTCATGTCTTTGACCAGTTTACCCCACGAAATGGCACCTCTCCTGGCGAGCTCTTCCGGAACCTCAGCCCCCTCGTCAGCCATGCGGCGATTGAACAGCTCCAGGCTGACCCATCCCTCAAAGCCCAAGCCTTGAAACAAGGCTCGAGCAATGTCCTTCACAGGCAGATATGCGCCGTATTCCTCCTCTCCGTAGAACAATCTGCAGTTCCGAGACCAGCTCATGCGCGGCGGCTGCTCTGCGTTGTAGAAGGCGTGGCCCTCGACCAGTGGCTCCCTCAGCCGCTCCGCATCGACGACCTGTACATAAAATAACTTTTTGGGGTCCACCTGAGCGACGAGAGCAGAGATTGACTGCCTGACTGCCTCTTCGGCGTTGGGAGTCTTCCCGGAGGCAACGGCCGGGTCGGCATAGATGCGGCCCGCGATGTTGAAGGTGTCGAGGCACATGCCAAAACTGGGCCGGTCGACCCGCTGCACCACCTCCCAGCAGCGCTGCCAAGTGTCCACTCGTGTGCTGAAGCAAAGGCTCTCGTAGGCGAACCGCAGCGGCGGTGTTGACCGCGCGCCGATATCTGCTACTTTACGCAGGTCCGCAACAATTACTCCCAAGTCTTCGGTCACCTGGTCAGCGGGCAGGAAGTTGGCAGGTATTTGGATGGTGTCGGTCTGCAGCTCGTGGGCCAGCTCAATCCATAATGAGAGCGTCTCCAGGCGGCGCTCGTGCTCGGTTCGGTCCAGCAAGCCGTCGTAGCGCAGGAAGGGTTGGAGGCATATGACCTCGAGACCCCTGGTTCTGCACATCTGCAGTATGCGGCGGGCAGCAGCTATCTGAGCAGCTGCAGAGTCGCCTCCTCCGGGGAAGGATGAAGGGCTGTCGCAGGATAACCGCTCAGCCACATCGGCGAGGTCTTCGTGAAAGAGCTCGATGCCCTGATATCCGTATTTCTGGGCAGCATCTAGCTTATCGGCTAGAGAGTGGCCAGCATAGCAACGGCCTAATGACATGGAGCTGATAGCGAGTCTGCAAGGCATCTTGGAGGGCTGATGAGTGAAAAGAAGGGTGTTAGAACACTCGGGCTGAGTTGTGGCGATGACTGCAGGGCAAGATGGGAGAACAGCAGAGTCCTGTTCTTGTATACGAAAGAATGGGGACCAAGGAGTACCCCAGGTACCAGGATTATGGGAGTGTCGAGGAGGTGAACAAATCTCAGTTACACAGTGAGGATGTCAACGGCCCGTGGCGCAAGGTCGGATATGTATGTAGCCAAATGATCGGTCAGTGTGGTTGAGGACCGAGACTGTCGGCAGGCGTGATGCGTTTTATCAAGTAGAGCGGATCCCAGAATCTCTGCTGCTCAAAGGGGGGAAGCACTCAACCACCTCAGACCCTGCGACAAAAGGAATGGCAGGTGAGTGAACGTCTTGTTTGTCCATCCTCGCCCCGCTCTCGTCCCACCCCTTCCAGGGCGCTGGAGATTCAGCTATCCGAGAGAACCATATGGGCCAGTGAGGTCGCTCCCACCTCTATCACGCTGTGCTAGGCAGTCGGTCAGTCACTGTCCTCTCATGGCAAAATGCAAATCGACACCACTGACGTAAGCGCGTACGGGTTACCCCGAGATGGGTAGATGAGGGGCCGTAGATAAGCAGGATGATTGGTGATCCATGGTGTGGGTGATGCTTCTTCCATCTGCTTTCACAACTGTTGTTGTCGCCTTGAAGCACTCAGATCATCTTACAAAGCCACTGCCCGACGGGACTTCCGAAGCGAGGAGCCACCCTGCGCTAGGACCATAGTTTTAGTGGGCGGAAAAAGATTTAGACAGCACCCCAGCTCGCTAATTGTGGGCGTTTGGCACTAACGAACGGCGTTACGTTGTCGGGTGCTGTGGTTCCCGTTGCCCTCTCCACTGCGTAGCCGTTGCAGTAATCCACTTTCTGTGCGAAAGAGCTTCTCCGCCTTCTACCTCGGACCTTGCGACGCAGGTCAGTTTACTCCATACTGATCTGGCCAAGTAGATGACGGGGTAGGCTGATGCAGATTGAGATAAGCGGCGGAGACTGTGGCAGAGCCTCTGTCAGCGATTCGGTGCTCATCCCCGGGGTAAATGTCACTCCCCCACGTTGACTCTCTATCACATAAAAGTCGCGATTGAGAACGACTTGAGGAAGGGAACCAAGAGAACCTACCCCAAGGAAATAAGCCACTTTTAACCACAGTCTTAGTTGCCATACATACCTTCACTATATAAGGACATATCACATCAAAAATTCAATTCTCTATCCACAACTTCACAAGTTAGAAAATGGCCACCGTCACAACAGTGCAAGGGAATCTGACCCTGTCATTGGCAGCTGACGTCGATCGTCTCGACAGACATGGCTACCTGTTTGGTCAGAAACTGGCAGCTTCAATGTCGCCCTTGTTGCACTCAGTCGTATACCGCGAACTCGGCCTAAACTGGGAGCAGATCCGACTTGATTCAGCAGACATGGACCTCTTTCTCCGATTAATACGGCACCCCAAATTCTACGGTTCGTTAACCCCTTAGTCTTACCCCTTGCCATTCTAGCCGCACCAAGGAATGTGGAGAACACGATGGCTTATACAAGGCGCGCTAGGAGCCTCCGTGACCATGCCCAACAAAGTATCCATCATCCCGCATCTGGATGAACTGACCGATGAATGCCGGGATGTCGGCGCCTGCAACACACTCTTTGTGCGCGACCTGCCCGACGGCCGCCGCCTCTTCTGCGGCGCCAACACCGACGTCATCGGCGTCCGCGAGTCCTTCATCCAGAATGTTCCTGCCACGGCTGCCGCCTCCGTCTATGAGAACCGCCCGGCTCTGGTGATCGGCGGGGGTGGCGCGGCCCGCTCGGCCGTGTATGCGCTCCGGAAGTGGCTCAAGGCGACCGACATCTACCTCGTCAACCGTGACAAGAGCGAAGTCGATGCCGTCATTGCCGAGTGCACCGAGCGCGGCTACGGGAAGGGTTTGGTCCACGTCAGCTCGGTTGAGCAGGCCGAGCAGCTGGAAGGTCCTGGCGCCATCGTCGCTTGTGTCCCCGACTTCCCCCCCAAGACCGAGGCTGAGAAGCTCGCACGGCGGATAACAGAGGTTTTGCTCCGCAAGGAGCGCAAGGGCGCAATGCTGGAGATGTGCTACAACCCCTCTCCTTACACGGAACTCGGCGCCCTCGCGGAGGCCGAAGGATGGCAGGTCATCCTGGGGACAGAGGCTCTGATCTGGCAGGGCATCGAACAGGACAAGTACTGGACTGGTCGTCAAGCTTCCGAGCTCCCCGTTAAGCAAATCAATGAGGGAATTGCAGCGAGGTTAGCTCAGGTTTCGAGATCCTAGAGATACTCCGACGGCTGGTTATGTCTAGAACCGTCGGCTTCTACTGTGTGAACAGGGAAGAAAATGAGAAAAGGGCACGAGCACAGCTGACAGCGCTACATCTTGCGCTGTCTGTAAGAATATAAATGCATACAGGCTATATACGGCGTGGTGGTCAAGCAGCAATTATGGTGAAATGGCGTTCCGGACCATGGCATACAATGTTCATGTAGAGTTTTTACGTTTCTACAGTAGATAGGTATTCTGCAGTTTTCAAAAGGGCTCTGCCGGCAACGAAATCCTCGATGTGATTGTATCTTGCAGCAATGACCTCCACCGCCTGAGGCATGCATTTGGGCATCCGTAGCGTTTCTTGGAGCAGCCTTCTGAATGAACGTACCGCTCAAAGTTATGGTACAGGAACAGTGCTAATCCAGTCGTGATGGGTAGGACCACCATTTCAACGCCCAGTTTCACGCGGTTTCCGTGCGCAAAGGCACAGAGATGGATGGATTCCTCGGTGAATCCATAGCAAACCCACGGATCAAGAAGAGAACGCCCTGGAGTGTGGGTTAAGGTTGGTCACGCGAAAGATGGATCCTGCCAAGAGGCCGAGTTCAACGCAGTTTATGGAGTCAGCGAGACCAAGCTTGCTTGAAAAATGAAAAATTCTTTCCGCTAATTTCATCTGATCCTTCATCTCCACTACGCGGATTGCTGTACCGGTGAGTCTTTGAAAGAATGAAAGAGAAACAACATTCAAAATAATGGTTCAGGCACGTATCGAGTTCACGAGATAGAGAGCATTGGTTGGTTGTGATAAATGTATTAGACATCTTTCATTCGTAAAATCAGTGGCAAGGATATCCAATTGACCATCAATCCCTTCCCGCTTCCCTGTATTGGGCGCGGGAAACCTCAAGCCGTAACCGCATTACTCCAAGAAGGAGCCGCCATAATATCCTACAAGCTGTTTTTCCTAAGCACTCTCGGTTTTCTCGAGCTGGTTTACATTGGCCTTCTCGGCAGTGAGGCCAGATCCCTCCGCGTTGCGCCTGAACTCGTCGTCCTGGAGGTGAAGCTCCTCCATGATCACCCGGTTGGCCCTGCGCAGAGGCTTGATCTCGAACAGGCGGTCCATAGCCTCGAGCGGGATCGACTTGGTCTCGGGGATGAAGAAGTAGACGAAGACGACGGAGAGAACCATGAGCGAGGCGAAGAAGAAGTAGACACCATAAGACATCGTCAAGAACATCTGCGGCGTGAAGCGGGAGATGATGAAGTTCCAGAACCAGTTGTTGGCCGCCGCAGAAGCCTGGCCAAGCGATCGAGTTTGCTGGCTGAACATCTCCGAGTTGATGACCCACGGGGTGCCGTTCCAGGAAGGCGTGTAGAAGGCAGTCCAGAGGTAGAAGAAGAAAATAGCAGCGATGCCGCCTGACGACATACCCGTGGAAGTGCCCGATCCGGGGCCGGAGATCTTGATGTAGGCACCGATGAACCACATGCAGAGCGAGCCACCGATGGCGCCGATGAACAGCATGCGGCGTCGCCCGACGTGGTCAACGAGGTAGAGAAGCCAGATGATGGTGAGAACGGTCTTGACAACGCCAAAGATGCCGGTCGTGAGGAAGCCGGTGTTGGTGCCGGTGATGCCAATGCTTCGGAAGACAGTCGGGCTGTAGTAGTTGATGGCGTTGATGCCGGATCCGTTTTGCCAGAGGAAGAGCATGCCGCCGAGGAAGAAGCGCCACCGAACCTTGGGGTCCTTGAGGGCAGCAAAGGGCTTCCAGAAGCCGGCACCGACCTCCCTGCGGTACCTCTCGAGGTCCTGGTCGATGAACTGCACCTCCTCAACGATGTAGATGTCGGTGGGCTCAAGGTTGCGCACCCAGCAGAGGACCTCGAGAGCCTCCTGTTTCCTGCCCACAGAGTAGAGCCATCGAGGAGACTCCTTGATCCAGAAAGTGCCGAGGAACAAGAGGCCGGCGGGGATGAGCTGAACAGCAAAGGGGATGAGCCACTGCGTCCTGTTGGGGGGCAGGGTCGTGTTGACGCCGTAGTTGATCCAGAAACCGACCAGGCCACCAATTTGCCAGCCAAGCTCGTAAATTCCAACAAGACGGCCACGGACAGCAGGCGGCGAGATCTCGCTGATGTAGATGGGCACCATGTTCGACGCTCCGCCGACACCGATACCTGCCAGAACACGGCCGGCAATGATCGGGCTGATTCCTCGCTCACCGCTGGCAGCAAGCATCAGGGCAGCGCCGACAATGAAGACGGCGGAGAAGATGAAGAGCGACTTGCGTCGGCCGAGGAAGTAGCTGGTTCCATAGGCAAACAGACTGCCGAAGAAGGCACCGGCTTGGTAGACACTGACAATGTTGGCCTGCAAGAGCGCGAGCGCGTCGGGGGTGTAGGAGGCGAAGTTGAACTCTTTGGTGAAGGAGGGCAGAGCGAGGGTCGTTCCAATGAAGGCCGAGTCATAGCCAATCGTGCAGGACGCAAATGACGCGATGGCTGCACAGGTATACACTCGCCAGTTGTAGACAGCCTTCGGCGTAGGCCGATCCTCCTTGACCTCGAGGAGAGTCATCTTGATGATGAATGGTGACAATATAGACTCAGAACCAGGCAGTGGGTGTAAGGGGGTATGACTGCTAAGGTGGCTGGCTGTTGGGGGGGAAGTGGTGCGATGACCGACTCTGGGGTTTGAGATGATGTCTTTTTCTCGTCCCGGGTTGTCCTGATTTATAGGACGAGATGGTTGAGATGAGATGGGTCGTCTTTACCCCAGAGTCCCCAGACAACGGAACGCATGCGTATTTCCTTCTCCACGGGGAAACCCGTCACCCGCAGCTTGGCCCTGTCGAGCGGGCCCAGGGCTCTCCGCGTGAAGGAAGATTGAGCCGTTCAGCAGACGCAGCAATGCAGAAGACGCGCAGAATGACTCGGGCCTTGGAGTGCAAGGGGTCCGCAGGAGCAAATCAGACGGCCTGGAACATCCATTAGCAGACCATTGATCAGCTTTCCCCGCATCGTGAGTGCCGGGTCTTTTTCTCTTCCTGAACATTTCCAACTGCACGGTGAAGCGCTAATTGAAAAGAATTGTCGCAGGATAAACACTCTCCCCTCCCGGGTGGGGCCGACATCCTCGTTAGTGCAGCCGGGCAAACTGGCTCGAGACTGGCAAACACACCAACAGCAACAAAGTCAGTCAAGCCAGATGAGCGAAGGAACGCACGGATCTCAATTATGAATAGGTATGTTAGTGCTAATCTTTGATTCGTCAATGTTGCCTAACCTGCTCCAAAGCTGTTTTCCGGCGTGCTTGTTCCTCCTGTTTTGGGAACCCTGCTAGTTCTGCACCAATTGCGCTGGTTATCCGCTGAAGCCTGCCCATAGCTGATACGAACGAAACTCATGATCCCATCCCCACCAACACTATAACTGAATGAAGCAGCGCGTCGCGGCTGAGTGTTAATCTGTAATTATTGGCACTTGAAGTGCCAGTGTCAAATTTCTCAAATTTCTCAAATATTCCAAGATCCAAGAAACTGTGTTTGAGTTGCCCGGACCCCAGTCAGCATCCTGTTGATACTAATGCCGCGGCTGAACCTCAAGGTTCTTGTGTGTAGATGTTGTTCAGACGAGGCTGAAGCTGTGCAAAGTTCGACCTTCCATGATCGTCAGGGTAGGACCTGAACACCTCACGCCTCATCAGCCGCCGCGGTGCTCGTCTTCCAGTAAACAACTCGAACTGAGCAAACCCCTGCTCTGGTAGTAGATCAAGTCCATCCATCGTCACCCAACCCCTGTGGGCCTCCCTTCGAGCCTGTTCAAGTAGTGGAGAGTTCAGGGTCTTGTAAGCAAGCTCCAAAACAATGCCCCCGGTGGGACTTTCGAGCCATTGCGCGGGCAGCGTAAAGTCTGGCGCGGGACTGTCGCCAATGCTGTGTGTAGGAATACACGAAACGATCAGGGTAGGAAATCTGTAGCCCTCGGGCCAGGGATCGTCCCGCGATCGGATGATATGGAACCTCGCGCAGTCATCAGGCCCAAGGCCTGCGCTCAACAGCGGAAGGTCATTCCGAGAGAGCAGTGTTAGGAAGTGCGAGACAAGCTTCTCAGCATTCCGTAGTGTGCGGTTGAAGATGACAATGTTCTTGACCCCCAACTGAAGCATCGAGTAGACCGCCGCTCTGGCCATGCCGCCGGCTCCAACCACCAGCCCACAGCTAGTAGACCGCACGGCATTCGCGGGAGAGAGGCCGCGGCGGAGACATGCTCGAATGCCTATCCAGTCCGTGTTTTCCCCGTAGAGTGCTCGTACTGGCCCTGCGCGGTTCCTGCCATTGAAGAGCAGTGCATCCTCTGGCATGCTCCCGTCCGGATTCAGTTGTCGAACCGGGATCAAGGTGTTCACAGCACCGATTGCCCTTGCATGCCGGCTAAGAGAGTGTGTCAGACTGATGATTTCCACCTTGAAAGGCAAGCCCACCGATGCGCCAGCAAAGTGAGGGTCGTTAAGGAGCTCTTTGAGGTCCCCGATTGAGCTTGTCGAGTGTGGCTGGTAGTGATGCGGGATGCCGCAGGCCCTGAGAGCCGCATTGTGCATGGCGGGGGACAAACTGTACCCAACATTTGCACCAAACACGTACAGCTTCATGGGATCGTAGATAAATGAGGAGTAGAGCGCCTGCGACGCTTGTAGAGCCGTCACGGACGGACGGATGTGAGTGGCCTTGACACCTTCATCAAAGACACTCGCGTCACACGTCTTCTCGGGTAAGCCCTCGGGCGCAACCGACGTCAAAACCTCGTTGAAGCAAGCAGAGGTTCTTCCCAGGCGTCCCGTGTTGTAGGCAATCAGCGGGAGCCTTGGTCCCGAGGTCGCAGCGGCAACAGCATGGACCTGCCTAACGTCGAAGTTGTCCGCAAGAGTCGAGGCGGGTCTCGTAAGCCTCACCAAGTCGCAGCCCTTCGCCTGTGCCTTCTCATAGTATGAGCGCCAGATGGGGTCCCCCCAAGGTGGCGCATCTGGCTTCGTCCATTGCAGGTTTCCAATGACCTTAGAGGGCCCCTTCATACTCACCATGTGCTTCAGAAGCTGATCGCCGAGTCTCAAGTCAATCGAGATGTACTCAGGCGCAAGTCGCAGTCCGTGACAGACATGTGAGACATATAGAGCCTGCCAGGACTCATCGCAAGACGCTGCTTCGGGGAAGGCCACATGGAATATGATGGGAATCACTGTGTTTCTCCTGATCTGACCCATAACACGGCTTATCTCGCTTGCTCGCTGTGGAAGCAGTTGGGCCGGAGTCTGCAAATGACCGGTCGAGTTGGTAGTCAAATCGTCAATGACAATCTCTATTGCATCGGCTCCGGTCTCGATTTCTTCGACGTCGAGGTCTCTCCTGAGAAGGTCCGACAGAGTCAGAGAGATGGCATAGGTGAACCGTCGCTCCTCGGTTGGAACACGGGCGAGCGGAAAGGCAGACTCGAGAAACGGAATGGTCCCTCGAGGCATGACTAGCGACAGGAACTTCAGGAAGTGGCGCTCGGCACGTTTGAGCGTAAGGGACGGGGCTGCGGACCTTTGGTCCAGCTCGCTCGTTGTGACGGAATGTGGATCGGTAGCGTCGCTGGTTTTGCTGGGGCCCTCAGAGACGTTGAAGAACTCGAACCGGGTACACCTCCGGAATATTGTGCTGCTCGCGTCAAGCAGGCCGCGGATCTTGGAGCTGTCGTACACCTTCAAGTGCCCCTCGATCGCTTGAGCGTCGCGGACGACGTAGATGATTGGATTGGTCTTGCTGAGTTCCTCCAACATGCCCTGAACACTCCTCTCCGTCCAGGAGCAAACAAGTATTGCGTTCTTTCCGTGTCTCTGCAGGACGTCTTGCATGATGCGAGTCTGGCGCCGTTGGTGGGAGGCGGCCCCGTGTGTCTTCTTATAGGCCGGGCTGGACAGGCCCGTGGCTTCATGAAAGGCCTTTTCCAGGTCAATGACCTTTCGCTTCATCGCCGAAGAAGCAATAACGGCAAGAGTAGACTTTCCGGCACCCCGGATGCCGGTGATGATGATGGAGGCATCGGCATCGAACTGGGTCGTGCCCCCAGGCACCACTGTGCGTTGCGGCGACTCGGATGTTGAGCGAGACACTGGACAAAAGTCAGCCGAGCTTCGAGACTTTGATTCGCATGTGCATATGCTCGTCGCTCGTTCGACTTACCTCTACCACTGCGGTCAGCCGCGAAACTCGACGATGCCCCAGAGGTTAGCGGCGTCGCCGAATCTTCACCGTTTAGAGATGCGACACCTGAAAGCGGCTGCGAATCTGGCTGACCGTCCCATCCCAAGGCCATTGTCGCATAGGAGCGCTTCACGCCGGCCACGACTGACGACGCCATAGCGACCAAAGCTGAAGAGACGAAGCGATTCTCTAACCAACACTGTACTTTTCTGCACCACAGGCCATCGCAAGATACATTCAGACGAGAAGTCGCAAGACTACCTTCAAAGTCGCTTCGGCATAGAAGCTTCACACTTGTCCCCCGTATTCCCCAGCAGCCACGCGCAAAGGAAGAACGGCAACCGCAAATGGCGGGGCACCCTCCCAGTTAGTGCTTGATGGAGGGAAAACACTCATCCCAGCAAATCTCGGGGCGCCCAGTGCTGTGCGCGCACCGCTAGCCGGATGCGCCATTGTTTCTGTTAGTGTGTTTGCAGTTGGTGGGAAAACACTTATCCCCAGAAATTTCGGGGCGACCCACCCAGTGCTTGGTGCGTAAACCGCTAGCCCGACGCGCCAGGGGTTCACGCTACGGAGTGCATGGCCAAGTTGCCAAGATACCGGGTTGGTGCTGAACGAACCAGGTGCCGCTATGGAGCCCAGAACATCTTCCCCGCACATCCACAGCTCTTTGTCGTTGCCAAGCTGAACTACCTCATCGCATGGATTTCACCGGTGTTCAATTGGTCGAACTCTCACTGACCCCAGGTTTTGGAGAGACTCGTAGAGCAGTCGAGAAGATGAAGATTGACACAGGGCGGACATGAAAGAAGCATGAGGGCGGCTTGGGAGTGAGTGCTTTTTGCCATAATTGACACTGCGGGTTGTCCGTTGCCTACATGTCTCCGCCATGCCGTCCAAGCGAAAAGCAGTCGAGGCTGGAGAGAGCCCCAGCGAAACAGCACTCCGCCCATCTTCATCAGCTTCTGCAGCTGCGGCTGCGGCTGCCTCTGTCTCTGCCTCTGCTGCAGTGCAACTTCCTGTGAAGCGTCAGAGAGTGTCCAGAGCTTGCGACCAGTGCCGCGCGGCGCGTGAGAAGTGCGACGGGGTTCAGCCCCTATGTTTCCCGTGCGTATCACAAAATCGACCTTGCACGTACGAAGTCAGCCCCAAGAAAAGAGGCGTTCAGACTGGCTACATCCGCACACTCGAATTGGCGCTTGCGTGGGTTTTCGAGACGGTCGCTGGGAGCGAAGACGCTCTCAACGCCGCCATCGCCCATGAAGGCGGACCGGGTCAGATTCTGCTGGCCGGGAAGGACCCCGGAGGCGCTGACCGCTTACACAAGAAATGGAGGAAGAGCAGGGTGCACAAGGGGATAGACCGCATTCTGTCTGGCGGAGGTATGCTCTCGCCACGCGACGACAAGCGCTCGCCCTCGGAAGACGCGAGCGACACCGATGGGGACATTCCCCGGCCAAGCTCAGCTCAGGGCTCTGCTGCCCTCAGTGGAGGTACCGTCCTAGAGCCTCCCAGCACAGCTCTAGATTCTCCTGGAAGCACTGCTGTTCATCCCGGACGAGACCCATTGACTCCGGGGGAAGACGGGCGCCTGGCAACAAAATGGTATCCAACCGGCGCCTCCTGCGCCCCCTACAATTCGCCCGGCCGCCTGAAACTGCTAGCCAACCACTGGCGTCTGCTTGACATCTACTTCTCATACACGCATTCCTGGTTCCCCATTCTCCAGAAGCAGGACCTGTACCAGACATCATACCTTTACTCGGACCAAGGGCTTGCTGTTTCCCCCGACAATCCCTCCAGTGCAGCCCATGCCGAGCTTTGGAGCGCTCTCGCTTTAGCATCCTTCCAGGATACGGCAAGCTCGAACAACACTTCATCCGGAGATGTCAATTCCGGCTTCTCCTCTCCGAGCGACATCTATGACATTGCTCGCGGCCTGGTTCCTTCCGAAAATGGACCCTTTCAAATTCAGCATGTCCGAGCTCTGCTATTGCTAAGTCTGGTCAGCCTGGGTAGGGGAAACCCCACGTCCGCGTGGATCTTGGCCGGCATGGCGATTAGGGTCTTCTTCGATATTGGCACACCTCATCAGCCCATCCCCAACCGACAGCAGGAGAGGCTGCAGGCCGCATTCATTGCCTGTTTCATGGTGGACACCATCGTCTCGTTGCGGCATAACAAGCCGCCCCACCTGAAGACAGAGGATGTCGCCGATGTACTGCCGATACCTGAAGATGGGCTGGATCAGTGGGAGCCGTGGGCGCCTTGCGACGGGTTCGGATCCAGCCACGTGGTGTCCCGTGTGGCCCGCAATCCCGCATACTGCCTAAGCACCTTTAACCAGTTATATGGTATACTAAAGGTCGTCGGCAAGGAGATGTCAAGGAGGAGGCGCGGGCCCGGTGGTTTTGAACACGGCGCTGCCTTCACCGCAGAACTGGAGCAAGCTATGAACCTCAGCTCGCCGTTTGGCGCCTTCACTACCTCCCCCGATATTGGCTCTGCGTTAGTTCCCACGGCCTACCTTGTCAGGGCCGTCTACTTCTGGGCCCGCGCCCTGGCCGATCCACGCATAGAGTCGTATTCCTTTCTCGTCGAAGAGGCCCTTGATCAGTATGAAACGCGCTTTGGCGCGTGTGGCATGCCGCCATTCATTCCTGCATGTCTTGTCTCTCTTGCCAGTCCGGAAGACTCGACCACGGATTTTGTACAGCATCACCAGGACAGACTAGCTAAGCTCTTGTCTGCGTACTCGTCTGTCTGGAGCTACCCAGGGCGACCACCAACGGGAATCTTGGCTAATTCCCAACCTACTCCGGTAATACCCCAGCCAACCTCACTACCAAACGCAACTGATCCCAACCTATTCCCACCCTCGGTGCACTCGATCGTCCCTTTCGCTGCGCCTACCTCTTCCTCCTCATTCTACGGCAACACAACGATGCCGAAGCAATCCCCTCTCGCTAGCAGGGGGTACTTGTCGTTCGACACTCCACGAATGATAACTTCCTATCAGCAGCCCACTACGGTTCTGGGCACTCCGTCGTCGGCTCTGGTTCGAGGCAGTGGCGGAGTCAACATTGAAGTTGAAGCACACACTACCCCAATGGGTGCCGCGGGCGTTGAGGCGTCGCAGCATCCTCAGCATCCTCATCACGCTGCTACTCGATTTAGCGGTTTTGCTAGCGCGCCCATAGACTACGACGCTCTCCTAGATGATTTAGCATTGATTGATTGCACCGATGGCATCGACGCCGATCCACAGTTCATGGCGAATCTTGGCTTTGCTCCGGGTTGCGATCTCACCGATATCCTTACACGGGAATTCGGCACGATATGATGTAGTACTTAGCGTTTTGGATGGTTAGGCTTATCATGTTATCTTTCCAACTGTCATCTATTCCGGCCGCGGTTCATGGGAACCTTGCGAGTGCCTTATATACTTAGCTAATATTGTCTCGAATTGAGAGCTACAAGACTTGTAAAGCTTGGGCTTTGACAATGCACGACATCCAATCAACGCAGGACGCCCATGGAAGCATGCATGTCATTGCAATTGGACAGCGGCACGCGCACGCGAACGAACAGGGAATCTCAGCCGCACCAGGCTGGCGGCTAGGGGACAGCTCTTCCATCGTGCTATGTTGGCACGAAGACCTGCTCGACCGGCTGTCCGTGCCATCATTATCTGGCAGAACCAGACAGAAGTAGACAATTACGACGACCAATCACTACCATATTGGCCAACTTGTTGTTGATACGAGAACCAGACCGACATGCCTGGCAGCGGCCTCCGAGTGCTCGCCCTCGACGGCGGCGGCGTGCGCGGCCTGTCCTCTCTCATGATCCTCAAGCAGCTCATGTCGACCGTCGACCCCGACTCGCCGCCTAAGCCCTGCGACTACTTTGACATGATCGGCGGGACGAGCACCGGCGGCCTCATCGCAATCATGCTCGGCCGTCTGCAGATGACGGTCGACCAGTGCATTGCCGCGTACACATCACTCTCCGATCGAGTCTTCGAGAAGAAGAGCCACCGAGTCAATATCAGGGGCAGGCTTCAGGGCCGCTTTGATGCCGCCGAGCTCGAGCGGGCCGTTACGCAGATTGTTCTAGGTCGTGGCCATGTCGAGGATGCTCTCCTCAAGGACTCTCCGGACGCGCCGTGCAGGGTGTAAGTGTTGTTTGTCGGAATCTGCTGGTTCTCCCGCTGATTAAACAGCTTTGTCTGTGCGACGAGCAAGCAGACGGGCGACACGGTCTGCCTGACCAGCTACCGATCTCCCCGCGGCGGCGAACACCTACTCGATTCCGCGACAATATGGCAAGCCTGCCGCGCCACGTCAGCCGCCACATCGTTCTTCGATCCTATCGCCGTCGGTCCCTTCGAGGAGGAGTTTGTCGACGGCGCGCTCGGAGCAAATAACCCCGTGTCTACACTGTGGAATCAGGCGAAGGACGTGTGGGGCGACCAGCTGCAAAATAAGCTCAAGTGTCTGGTATCGATCGGCACGGGAGTACCCAGTCTGAAGCCAGTCCACGACGATGTCTTGGGCATCTGGGCGACCTTGAAGGAGCTCGCGACGGAAACAGAAAAGACGGCTGAGCAATTTCGCCGCGACAAGTCGAACCTAGACGATGAGGGACGCTATTATCGTTTCAATGTCGATCACGGGCTGGAAGACATCGGGCTGGAGGAATCGAAAAAGAAGAAGGAGATTGCCGCGGCGACTGGACGCTATGTTGCGTCACAGTCCGTGTTTAAGGAGATGAAGGCGTGCGCGAGCAGCCTAGCCGGCCGAGAGTGTTAGTGTAATCGTTCCTATAGCCTCATGAATTCTACAATGCTCAACTGTTCTTGTATCTTGCTGATGCAATGTGGTTAGATCATGGCCCCTACCGAACCGTATTTACACTGCAGGGCGTGCCTACCTCAAACAACTTTGTCGACCGACCGACTGACACCACCGAGCTCGAGAAGAGCCTTCTTCCACATACTGGCTCACGCTCACAACAGCGGAGATTTGTCTTGTACGGACTCGGTGGCATCGGGGAGACACAGCTTGCTGTCGACTTTGCTCGACGTCACCAGGCAACGTTCAGCTCTGTCTTTTGGCTCGACGGCAGATATGAAGACCGACTGAGACAGAGTCTGGCATGCTGCGCGCGCAGGATCCCCCAGGGTCAGATTCCGGATAGGAGCAGAAAGGCTGTCTTCACTAGCAAAGACGATCTCAGCACTGCTGTAGCGGACGTGTTGGCCTGGCTGGGGCAGCCGGATAACGTCGACTGGCTGCTCATTTTCGACAACGTTGACCAGGACTATGAACGTGACCGCGAGACACGTGCTTACGATGTCCGGCAGTATCTTCCCGGCGACCACGGATCAGTGCTGATTACTACGCGACTGTCACGGTTAGCGCAGCTCGGCAATTCGAGGCAGCTAGGGAAAGTTGATACAGAATTCAGCATGGCTATCTTCCAGAAGTGGCGCGGACGGCAAGTGGATGATGCAGATGAGGTCGTCAGGGAGCTGCTCGGACTGCTCGATGGCCTGCCACTGGCGCTAGCCCAGGCTGCGTCGTATCTGCGTGAGACAGAACTCGACACGGCGTCCTATCTTCGGCTTTACAAACAGCAGTGGAGCGAGCTGATGGCATCCGACAGCAACTCGGACTCGCCACTTGTCGATTACCAACGAAGTATCGCCACAACATGGACGATATCATTTCAGGCGGTTGAAGCAAGAAACAGGAGTGCCGCGGATCTGGTCCGTCTATGGGCATTTCTCGATAATAGAGACCTATGGCATGGCCTTATACGAGCAGCTACAGATGTGAGCACAGAGTGGCCTAAATGGCTGTATGAGATGGCGTGTAGTGAGGTCAGGTTTCTAGACGCTGCCCGGCTGCTGCTCCGTTACTCGATGATTGAAGCACAGGAGTCAGTACCAGGCAGCTATAGCATGCATCCAGTGGTGCACACATGGACTTCGCATATACTAGTTGACCCTACAAGGACATGGTTCATGCGGCTGGCAGTGGTGATTGTTGGATCTTTGGTACCAAGACATACAGCCCAGAATTATTGGGTACTTCAGCGGCGGCTTCTCCCACATGCCGAGCGGTGCGTATGGTGGAGAGCGCGAGGGACCTTCAACGACATTGTGTTTATAGATTCTCAACATATGATTGGCAATCTCTACTTCGATCAGGGCAAGCTAAAGGAGGCCGAGGCGATGTACCAGCGGGCACTGGAAGGCTCCGAGCAAGCACGCGGGCCTGACCACACGTCGACTCTCGGCACAGTTAACAACTTAGGCCTCCTCTACTTCACTCAGGGCCGGCTAAAGGAGGCTGAGGCGATGTACCAGCGGGCACTAAAAGGCTTCGAGAAAGCACTCGGGCCTGACCACACGTCGACTCTCGGCACAGTTAACAACTTAGGCATCCTCTACTTCACTCAGGCCCGGCTAAAGGAGGCTGAGGCGATGTACCGGCGGGCACTGGAAGGCTTCGAGAAAGCACTCGGGCCTGACCACACGTCGACTCTCGGCACAGAAATTAACAGGTAAAGGGTCCTTTTATATCGGCTTAAGCGATATAAGAGATTATTTTATAATAACATCGAATAAAACTCTTTTTATTTTAATTAAGCTCCTTTATTATAATAATAAGTTCTTTAAAGCGAGTATTTATTATAATAAGGATATTAAGCCGATAATCCGTAACTTTAATACTATTAATAAGTTAACGGACTGTTTTTTTAATTTTATAATACGTTTCGCGATAATAAATAATCGGCCCGTTAATCGTTATTAATCTTCCTAATTAGTCTTCCTTTCCTTATATTTATGTCCTTTTAAGTGCCGGGGTTAATTATTAATAATTTTTTATTTATCGGGATTAATTTACCTTAAAGCGGGTTAAGGTTTTAATTAAAAAGGAATATTAAACGTTAATAACGGTAATTAATTATAACATTATAATAATTTAATTACTTCCTTTTAATTATTAAGTCGTATATTATTTTTAATACTATTATTTATACGTCTTTAATTATATATCTTTAAATAATAAAGTTACCTTTAATTAACGTACTTATAACTTATACCTTTTAATTATTATAACCTCTTAACGCAGCTTAAAATTCACGTTATAAGTAACTTATATTATTTTTATTATTCTTTTCGTAAAGCTTCGACTTATACAAAGATACTTATTCGCTTTTAAATCGATAAGTATATTCTTAATAATTAAAAAACTTTATTGTTTATTATAATATAAGTATATAAAAGAGCGGGTCCTTTAAAGAAAAGGCTTAACGTATTATTCGTTTCTTATATCTTATTTTTTAACTTATTAATTATTAACTTTACCTTTAAGTAAGAGTTTATTTCTCTTAAAGTATTTAGTTTATTACCGGCGTATTATTAACCTTAATTATTTTATAACTTCTTAATACGGGGCTAATTTAACGTAAATCTAGTTTACATTTAAAAATAATTAATAGCCTTCTTTATTCGCTCTTAATATATTATATATTAGTCCGTTAAAGCTTATATATAAGCCGCACGGTTAAATAACGTATTATTTTTCTTTTTAAAATAATCCCGAGTAATATATCCCTTCTTACGGTAAGTAAAATAACGGTTTTCTTTATATAGCTTCTTTACTTTCTTTTAAGAAAGCTTAAATTTTATTATAAGTATTAAAGTGTTAAAAGTACCGGCTGGGATTATTTTATTATAACCCCCGCCGCGACTATTACAATAACCTCCGTAACCATAAATATTAATCGGGGTATTATTATTTCGCTCTTTATCCCTCTTTTAATATAACTGCTTTAAGCTTAAGGAAATCTCGGCTTTAATCTTAATATATTATTTAAAGTTTATCATAAAGTTAATATATTATGGCATTAACGTAATTTATAAGCTAAAGGTAAAGTAACGTTTAAACTTAACTTTTTATTAATCTTAAGGCTTATAACACTCGTTAATATAATAAATAAATAAGTTTTTAAAAATAGTAAAATTATTCGAGGCTTTTATCTTAAGATTATTAAACGTTATTAAAGCTTCTTTATATTAATTATAATTATAATAAGCATTTTAAAAGTGTTTTATTAAGTTTTTAAAGGTTATTAATTAATTAAAGTGTTCTTTATAAAAATAAGGAGCTAAGTCTTTAACTACTTTTCCTTATATGCGTCCTTTAATATAAACGCGGATAATTATATCGTTTATAAAATAGTCCGAGTTAATTATAAGCTTATTTTTAATTTAACGATATTAAATATTAAAAATAATTATATCTTTCATTTTATTATTATAAAAGATTAATAAATCCGCCATTTTTATATTATAATAAAACTAACCTTTTATTCAGGTTATTAATTTAATTAGTTACGGAATTAAGTAAATTAATCGGTGTGACGGGAGTTATTAAGATGTGGCACGGGGGTAGGCGTAATGGTAAATTATATTTATAAAATTTTAAGCTAAGGAAGGAAAAGGGAAGAAAAGGGAAAAAGCTCGTTAAAGGAGCCTTAAGTCTTTATATGGTCGAAGGTAATAAAGTACGTGTAAGCTAAAAGGGTAAAAGGGAACTGTTTTAAGATAGTTATAATAAAGTGTGACGGGACTTTTTAATAAAGTGGGTTAAGTTTCCGGAGCTTTAAGTAAAGTAGGTTAGGTGTTTAATAAAATAAATATAATTAACAGTTAATATAACGAACTAATAAAGCTAATAAATAGGTTTCGGTTAACGCCGTAATATTACCCCCCCTTAAAAGGAAAGACTTGCCCCGAGTCTTTCGTAACGAATGTAATAATCCCTTACTTCTTTATATTACGTAACAATCGTCATAACCCGCGACCTTTTTATTAAGCTAATTAATTATCGTTAAGGTGCGGTAAGTCTTTAACATCCTCCTTATATACCTTTTTCCATTCCTTTAATTATGTTAACGGGTTAAGCACGTCGAGGTATTTTATATAAAACGCCGTTAACTTATCCAGCGAGTTCTTTAAGTCCCGTATATTATATTAAGTAAGATTTAAGTCTTACCCAGTTTATTAAACGTAATATTATAGTTTTCCGTAATAAACTTATAACGTAATTATATAATTAACTTTTTATTTTATTTCTTTATTTATTTCTTCGTTAATAAGGTTTTCCGTTACTTAACCCGGTAACGGATTATTTAGGTATTTTTATAATCGGTCCGTATAAAAGACGTTAATCCTTCGTTATTATAATAAAACTTTTCACTTATATAAATAGCTTTTTATTCTTTTAATCTTATAATATTATATGTTAAAAGGTAATTTAGCTTTTTATTAAAACGGTTTATTAATTAAGCTTTTTTAATAATAAAAATAAAGTCGCCGACGTTAAAGTTTAATTCTTAACGATGCTTATTTACTTACGCAACTTACTTTTCTTATACTTTTATTATTATTGATTTAACGTATTCCGTAAACTCTTTAATCTTTAAAGCTGCTTCTTAAGCCTCCGTTCGGTTTAACCTTTCTTTAACGAGTAGCTTAATTATATCCTTTATCTTTACTTTTTAATTAAAGTGAATAAGTATAAAGAATCTTATTAATACCTTATATAGCTATACTCCGATACTATTATAAAGCGTGCTTATTTATATTACGTTTATAATAAGAATAGCCCGGGACTAATTAGTTTAATAATAATTTATATAAAGCCTTAGCCTTTAATTAATATATTTATTTATAATCTTTACTTATTTAACGGTTTATAAGTATCTTAAAGATAATAGCTTTTAAATAAACCTTAAAATCTTAAACATCTTATTAATAAAGTTTAAAGTAAATTATAAACCCTTATCGTTAACGATTTGTTTTAATAACTTAAAGACGCGATACGGCCCTTCGTAATATATTCTTACGGCATCTTTAACGGTTACCGTAAATTTACACGGCACCGTTTAAAACGCTTTACTTAAGCGGTCGATTATAACGAATGTATTATCGTACTTATATTTATTTAAAGGCATTTTATTAAAGTTAATAATTATAAATAACTAGCTTTAGTTAAGGACGGGTAATAGTTTTAATAGCCCGGGGTTTTATCTCTCGGAATTTAAATAATTAATATAAGTAATTTATTACGTACTTATTTATATTTACGGTTATATATAACTATTAATATTTTCTTATAACTAATTATTTCGTCTTATTACGTCTTAAATACGCCGTAACTATACGGAAGTGGATTTTATTAAGTATTTTAATACGTAAATTATCGCGTTTTAAAATTATTAACCGTCCTTTTAATAATATAAGTCCTTAATATAATTTAAAATTCGGATTACTTTAATTTACTTTTTTATAATATACTATTAATTTTAAAGCCTTTTAGTTTTATCGTAATAATTTATTAATAAAGTTATACTTTGTTATACCCGTAATTATTATTATATCAGCTAACTCTTTAATTTTTAAATAAAATACTTAAATAGTTCGGTACGTTTCCTTTTCTTCTTTTTAAATGCGTAATTCTTTTAACTTTCTTAATAAAGCATTAACCGTAACGTTTTACGTACTTAATTTATATATAATTATAAACTCGAACTTAATTATAATATCAGCTTAATTCGCTTATTTAACCGTTAAGAGCCTTTTAATATTAATGTACTTTAATGCTTTATTATTAATAAAGATAATAAACGGGTGAGGTAATCCGAGAAGGAAAAGGCGTTAATGTTTTAAATAATAAATAACAGTTATTAACTCCTTATTATTTATAAAGTAATTTAACTTTACTTTATATAAGGTTTCGGAATAATAGATATTAATTACCTTTCGATTCTTATGATAATACCTTAACGAAAACGCCGTTTAAAACGTCCGTCTTTACCTTAATTATCTTATTTAAATTAAAGTAAGTTAAAATGGGCGCTTTAATTAATCGTCTCTTTATCTCTTAAAAGCATAATCGTAATCTTCGGTCTAATTAAAAGCCTCCCTTTTTTAAGTAAGGTTAATTAATAGCTTTATTATCCGGCTATAATCCTAAACGAACGGTAAAAATTATAAAATCTTAAAAAGGATTAAACTCCCTTTAAGGTTTTAAGTACTTTTTAATTATATATAACCTTTACCTTCGCCGGGTCGATTATAACGTTAGTCGTTTTAATAATAAATCTTAAGAACTTAGTTTCTTACGTATAAAATTCATACTTCTTTAAATTAGCTTAAAGTCTTACTTATTATAATCGCTTAAGTACCTTCCTTATGTAATCTCGATAAGAATTTAAATCGTTAAAGTAAATAATAATATCGTTAATATAAACTCTATAAAAATTATTTAAGTAACTTATTAACGTAATATTAATATAACATTAAAAGGTCGTTAATCCGTTAATTAAACCGAACGGTAAGACTTTATATTAATATATACCGTAACGAGTGCGGAAAGTAATAAGTTCTTTATCTCTTAAGCTTATTTTAATCCGGTAAAATACTTATCGTATATTTATCTTTATAAATACCTTAACTTATAATAATCGGGTAAGTATTTTATTAATTAAAGGTAACGGATAACGGTCTTTTTTAATTAAAGCGTTTAACTTCCGGTAATCGATATAAAAGCGTAATCCGCCGTTTAACTTTATTATAAATAATACCGGAGCTACTTATATTATTATACTGCTTATAATAAAACCTTTCCTTAAGTTATTTATTATATAATCTTTACACGCCTTTAGTTCCGAAAAGGACATCTTATATAAAAGACTATAACTTAACTCTTTTAAAGTTTAACCGGCTTTCAGTTCTATATAATAATCTATACTTAAGCGATAATCCGGGAGTGTGTCGGATTCCACCTTATTAAAAACATTAAGGTACTTATAATACTTAATAAGCATCACTTTAAAGGCTTCTTAACGTAAGGTTTCTTTATCTTAATCTAACGGGCGATTTTATGCACTTTACTTCTTTTAAATATATCGGTTTATTTCATATAAGCTAATTACTTTAATATAAAAAATAATTTTTAACTCTTAAAAGTCGGGCATTAATATCACCGTTATATTAATTAGTCGATGTTTATACTATTTATAATCGTCCCGCTTTTTTAATAAAGACCGTATTAATTAACGGGTAAGGAGTCCTTTCGTTTCGGCTTAAGTAATATAAAAGGTTATTTTATAATAACGTTAAATAAAGCTCTTTCCATTTTAATTAAGCTCCTTCGTTATAATAATAAGTTCTTCGGAGCGGGTATTCGTTATAATAAAGATATTAAGCTAACAATCCGTAACTTTGATACTGTTAATAAATTAACGGGCTGTTTTTCCAGTTCCACGATACGTTTCGCGATAACGAATAATCGGGCTGTTAATTATTGTTAATGTTCCTTATTCATCTTCTTCTCCTTATATTTAATATCCTCCTAAGTACTATCGGTAACGATAATCGATTATAATATTATAATAATTTAACCACTTCCTTTTAATTATTAAGTTATATATTATTTTTAACACTATTATTTATTTATCTTTAAATATATGTTTTTAAATAATAAAGTTACCTTTAACTAACGTACTTATAGCTTATACTCTTTAATTATTATATCCTCCTACTTAACGTAGCTTAAAATTCGCGTCGTAAGTAACTTATATCTTTTTTATTATTCTTTTCGTAAAACTTCGACTTATAAAAAGATACTTATTCGCTCTTAAATCGATAAGCATATCGTTAATAATTAAAGAAACTTTATTATTTATTATAATATAAGTATATAAAAGAGTAAGTCCCTTAAAAAAGGGGCTTAACGTATTATTCGTTTCTTATATCTTATTTTTTAACTTATTAATTACTGACTTTACCTTTAAGCGGGAGTTTATTTCTCTTAAGGTATTTAATTTATTACCGGCGCGTTATTAGCTTTGTTATTTTATAATTCCCCGGTATAAGGCTAATTTAACGTAGTTCTGGTTTATATTTAAAGATAATTAATAGCTTTTTTTATTCGCTCTTAATATATTATGTATTAATCCGTTAAGGCTTATATATAAGCCGCGCGGTTAAATAACGCGTTATTTTTCTTTTTAAGGCAGTCCCGTGTAATATATCCTTTCTCGCGGTAAATAAAATAATAATTTTCCTTATATAAATTTTCCACTTTTTTTTAAAAAAGCTTAAATTTTATTATAAGTATTAAGGTGTTAAGGGTGCCAGCCGGGACTATTTTACCGCGGCCCCCGCCGCGACCGTTATAATAACTTCCGCGACCGCGTTTATTAATCGGGGCATTATAATTTCGCTTTCTGTCCCTTTCTTAATATAACTGCTTTAAGCTTTAAGAAATCTCGGTTTTAATCTTAATATATTGTTCGAAGTTTATAATAAAGTTAATATATTATAGCATTAACGTAATTTATAAGTTAAAGTTAACGCCGCGTTTAAACTTACCCTTTTATTAGTCCCGAGGCTTATAACATTCGTTAATATAACGAATAAACCAGTTTTTAAAAGTATTAAAATCGTTCGAAGTCTTTATTTTAAGGTTATTAAACGTTATTAAAGCTTCTTTATATTAGTTATAATTATAATAAGCATTTTAAAAGTGTTTTAATAAATCTTTAACGGTTATAAGTTAATTAAGGTGCTCTTCATAAAGGTAAGGAGTTAAGTCTTTAATTACCTTTCTTTATATGCGTCCTTTAATATAAACGCGTATAATTATATTGTTTATAAAATAATCCGAATTAATTATAAGCTTATTCTTAATTTAACGGTATTAAATATCGAAAGTAACTGTATTTTTTATTTTATCGTTATAAAAGATTAATAAGTTTACTGTTTTTATATTATGATAAGTTTAACCTCTTACCAAGATTATTAATTTAACTAATCGCGGAATTAAGTAAATTAATCGGGTTAATGTTAAAATATATTCTTAAAAAGCAGTTATCGATACTAAAGTAAGCTTACGATAAAAGTGTCTCTTTAAAGTTATATCGGTAATAACCGTATTTTAATTATTAATATAACGAAACTATTCGTTAAGTTAATAAACTTAATCTTAAATTTTAGCTTCCCGGTCTTTTAACTGCTTCTTTTATATCTTTAAGACCTTCTCTTAAGCTATAATCCATTCCTTTTAGTCTTAAAGCTAATCCATTACTTAATTAATTATCGCCGTATTATCGTTTTTAGTTTATTCTTAATTAAAGCGAGTTTTTATTTAAGCTACTTAATTATAAAAACATCGAATGTTCTTAATTAGTCGTTTAATAATATTATATAAGTAGTTAATCTGTTTATAAGCAGCTATTATATCGAGGGTCCGAGCTTTAAATTCTAACTAAAAGGGCTTAAGTTTTACTTTTTAATGCAGCTTATTGAAGTTAACGAAGTTAATAATACCTTTTATTATAATTTACATATTCTTAAAGTAAAGCGCTTTAAACGGGACACCCGGTCCCTTACCCTTATAACTATTATAAAAATCGGTTAAACTAAGAATACGCGCCTAAGCATCCTCCTTAAGGTCCGTCCTTAAGACCTGTTCGATTATAAGTTAAATATATAAAGTAACTTATTCGTAAAATATACGGAAACCTTCCGTAATATTAAAAATAATATTATCAGACTAGTTCGGGTTATTTTTATCGCGTTTTATAATAATAGCTTCCTTAGTAAGCAGTATTAAGAACGGGAGCTCGTATACTATAAATAAGCAGCGAAAAGTATTTTCCGAGCGGATATAACGTTCTTCCTCCATACGAAGGGTCTTATAAGCGGATCGGTTAAGCTAAAGGGATAAGATATCGTTTAAACTAAATCGGACCTCCTTTCGGGCTTAAGTTTCTTATTAAGCGGCTATAACCGTTATATTATTATCTCTTATTATATTAATTAACTCTCTTCGTAACTTCGGTTTTAACGTGTTTCTTTAGGCGGCTAAGCGTGTTATATATACGTAAGCGACGTAGTCTCTTACGTCGTTCTTTACTCTTTTTAAAGAGTTTCCGTAAGTAACGTAGTTTATTACGTCGTTCTTTCTCTTTCTAAAGACTTTCTTAATTAGGTTAAATATTATAAGGCCTTTTTAAGTAAGGGGGTCGAGCTTAAAATAATGTAACGGGAGTTATTAAGATACGGCATAAGGGTAAGCGTAATAATAAACTGTATTTATAAAATTTTAAGCTAAGGAAAGAAAAGGGAAGAAAAGGGAAAAAGCTCGTTAAAGGAGCCTCGAGTCTTTATATGGTTAAGGGTAATAAGGTACGTATAAGTTAGAAGGGTGAAAAGGAACTATTTTAAAATAATTATAGTAAAGTGTAATAGGACCTTTTAATAAAGTAGGTTAGTTTTTAGAGCTTTAAGTGAAGTGGGTTAGGTCTTTAATAGAAAGCTAGTGTAACGAATTAATAAAGCTAATAGTGAAGCTAATAGACAGGTTTTGGTTAGCGCCGTAATAAATATAACGAGATTATTCGTCGAGTTAATAAGCTTAATTTTAAATTTTAACTTTCCGATGTTTTAATTACTTCTTTTATATCTTTAAAACCTTTTCTTAAGTTATGATCCTTTCTTCCTGGTTTTAAAGCTAGTTTATTATTTAATTAATTATCGTTATATTATTATTTTCGGTTTATTCTTAATTCAAGTAAGTTTTTATTTAACTTACTTATTTACAAAAACATCGAATATTCTTAATTAATCTTTTAACGATATTATATAAGTTATTAATTAATTTATAAATAATTATTATGTTGAGGGTGTTACGGCGCTAGTCGAAACTGATCTATTAGCTTCACTAGTTCGTTACATTAGTTATTAGTTATATTTGTTTTATTAAAAACCTAACTTTAAAGGTTCCGCACTTTATTAAAAGGTTCCGTTACACTTTATTATAACTATTTTAAAACAGTTCCCTTTTACTCTTTTAACTTATACGTGGCTTATTACCCTCGACTATATAAATACTTAAGGCTCCTTTAACGAGTTTCTTCCTTTTTCTTCCCTTTTCCTTTTTTAGCTTAAAATTTTATAAATATAGTTTATTATTACGCTTACCCTTATACTGTATCTTAATAACTCCCGTTATATTATTTTAAGCTTAACCCCTTTATTTAAAAAGGCCTTATAATATTTAACCCGATTAAGAAAGTCTTTAAAAATAGTAAGAATAACGTAATAAATTACATCATTTATAGAAAGTTTTTAAAAAGAGTAAGAACGACGTAATAAATTACATTATTTACGGAAAGTCTTTAAAAAGAGTAAAGAACGACGTAATAAATTACGTTACTTACGTGTATATAACATGCTTAACCGCGCACAGAAACGCGTTAAACCCGAAGTTATAAAAAGAGCTAATTAATATAGTAAGAGATAATAATATAACGGTTATAACCGCCCGATAAGAAACTTAAGCTCGAAAGGAAGTCCGATTTAGTTTAAACGAGATTTTAACCTTTTAACTTAATTAATCCGCTTATAAGACTTTTTATATGGAGGAAGAACGTTATATCCGTTCGGAAAATACTTTTTACCGTTTATTTATAATATACGAACTCCCGTTCTTAATATTATTTATTAAGGAAGCTGTTATTACGGAACGCGATAAAAATAACTCGGACTAATCCGGTAATATTATTATTAGTATTACAAAAAGTTTCCGTATATTTTATAAATACTTAAGTTACTTTATATATTTAACTTATAATCGAATAGGTTTTAAGGACGGACTTTAAAGAGGATGCTTAAGCGGGTATTTTCGCTTTAACCGATTTTTATAATAGTTATAAGGGTAAGGGATTAAGCGTCCCATTTAAAGCGCTTTACTTTAAGAACGCGTAAATTATTATAAAGGGTATTATTAACTTCGCCGACTTTAATAAGTTATATTAAGAGGTAAGACTTAAGCCCTTTTAATTAAAATTTAAGGCCCGGACTTTTAATATAATAGCTGCTTATAAATAGATTAATCACTTATATAATATTATTAAAGGAGTAATTAAGAATATTTGATGCGTTTACGAATAAGTAGCTTAAATAGAAACTTACTTTAATTAAGAATAAATTAAAGACGATAATACGGCGATAATTAATTAAGTAATAAATTAGCTTTAAGACTGAGAAGAAAAGATCGTAACTTAAGACAAGGTTTTAAAAATATAAAAAAAGTAATTAAAAGACCGGGAAGTTAAAATTTAAAATTAAGCTTATTAACTCGACGAATAATCTCGTTATATTAATAATTAAAATACGGTTATTACCGATATAACTTTAAAGAAGTATTCCCGTTATAAACTTACTTCGGCATTAATAGCTGCTTTTTAAAAATATACTTTAATATTAACCCGATTAATTTACTCGGTTCCATAATTAGTTAGATTAATAACTTTAATAAAAGGTTAAACTTATTATAATATAAAAACGGCGGACTTATCGATCTTTTATAACGATAAGATGAAAGATATAGTTACCTTCGATATTTAATATCGTTAAATTAAAAATAAGCTTATAATTAACTCGGACTATTTTATAAATGATATAATTATACGCGTTTATATTAAAGGACGCGTATAAAGAAAGGTAATTAAAGACTTAACTTTTTACCTTTATAAAGAACACTTTAATTAGCTTATAACCGTTAAAGACTTATTAAAGCACCTTTAAAATGCTTAATATAATTATAACTAATATAAAGAAGCTTTAATAACGTTTAATAATTTTAAAATAAAGGCTTCAGATAATTTTAATATTTTTAAAAACTTATTTATTCGTTATATTAATTAATATTATAAGCTTTAAAACTAATAAAAAGTTAAGTTTAAACGTTGCTTTACCCCCGGCTTATAAATTACGTTAATGTTATAATATATTAACTTTATTATAAACTTCGAATAATATATTAAAATTAAAGTTAAGATTTCTTTAAGCTTAAAGCAGTTATATTAAGAAAGGGATAAAGAGCGAAATAATAATACCTCGACTAATACTTACGGTTACGGAGGTTATTATAAACGTCGTAACGGGGGCTACGGTAAAGTAATTTCGGCTGGTACCTTTAACACCTTAACCCTTATAATAAAATTTAAGCTTTCCCAAAAGGAAGTAAAGAAGTTATATAAAGAAAACCGTTATTTTACTTACCGTAAAAAAAGATATATTACTTAAGACTGCTTTAAGAAGAAGAATAACGCGTTATTTAATCGTACGGCTTATATATAAGCTTTAACGGACTAATATATAATATATTAAAAGCGAATAAAAAAAGTTATTAATTATCTTTAAATATAAACCGGAATTACGCCGGATTAACCTCGTGCCAGGGAATTATAAAATAATAAAGCTAATAACGCGCCGGTAATAAATTAAACACTTTAAAAGAAACAAACTTTTACTTAAAAATAAAGTCGGTAATTATTAAATTAAAATATAAAATATAAGAAATGAATAATACGTTAAGCCTTTCCTTTAAGGGACCTGCTCTTTTATATACTTATATTATAGCAAATAATAGAGTTTTTTAATTATTAATAATATACTTATTGATTCGGAAGCGAATAAGTATCTTTTTATAAGTTAAAGCTTTACGAAAAGAATGATAAAAAAGATATAAGCTATTTATAACGCGAATTTTGAGCCGCATTAAGTAAAAAGTTATAATAATTAAAGGGTATAAGTTATAAGTACGTTAGTTAAAGGTAACTTTACTGTTTAAAGATATATAATTAAAGATAAATAAATAATAATGTTAAAAATAATATATGACTTAATAATTAAAAAGAAGTAATTAAGCTATTATAATATTATAATTAATTACCGTTATTAACGTTTAATATTCCTTTTTAATTAAAACCTTAACTTACTTTAAAGTAAATTAATCCCGATAAATAAAACATTCTTAATAATTAAGCCCGGTACTTAAAAGGATATTAAATATAAAGAGAAGAAAATGAAAGAGGAAGATTAATAACGATTAACGGGCTAATTATTTATTATCGTAAAACGTATCGTAAAATTAAAGAAACAATCCGTTAACTTATTAACGGTATTGAAGCTACGGATTATTAGCCCCGTATCCTTATTATAACGAACACCAGCTTTAAAGAACTTATTATTATAACGAAGGAGTTTAATAAAAATGGAAAAAGCTTTATTTAATGTTATTATAAAATAACTTTTTATGCCGCTTAAAGTAATACGAAAGGACCCTTTACCCTTTAACCAGTATAGTCCTTATTAAATAAGGCGGGACGATTATACATAGTATAAATATCGATTAGTTAATATAACGGTGATATTAATGCCCGACTTTTAAAAATGAAAAGATATCTCTTACATTAAAGTAATTAACTTATATAAAATAAACCAATATATTTAAAAAAAGCGAAGTATGTAAAGTCGCTTATTAAATTAAGACGAAGAAACCTTACGTTAAGAAGCTTTTAAAGTGGTACTTATTAAGTATTATAAGTACCTTAATGTTTTTAATAAAGTAAAATCCGACACACTTTTAAATTATCGCTCGGGTATAAATTATTATATAAAATTAAAAGCCGGTCGGACTTTAAAAAAGCTAAGTTATAGTCCTTTATATAATAAAATGGCCTTTCCGGAATTAAAGGCGTATAAAGGTTATATAACGGATAATTTAAGGAAAGGTTTTATTATAAGCAGCACGGTAATATAAGTAGCCCCAGTATTGTTTACGGTAAAGTTAAACGGTAAATTACGCTTTTATATCGATTATTAAAAGTTAAACGCTTTAATTAAGAAAGATCGTTATTTATTACCTTTAATCAATAAAACACTTACCCGATTATCGTAAGTTAAACTGTTTACGAAGATAAATATATAATAAGCATTTTACCGGATTAAAATAAGCTTAAAAGATAAAGAATTTACCGCTTTCCGCACTCGTTATAATATATATTAATATAAAGTTTTACTATTCGGTTTAATTAATAAACTAACGACCTTTTAACGTTATATTAACATTATGTTAATAAGTTACTTAAATAATTTTTATAACGCTTATATCGACGATATTATTATTTATTTTAACGATTTAAATACTTATCGGGATTAGGTAAAGAAAGTACTTAACTATAATAAGTAAGACTTTAAGCTAATTTAAAAAAGTACGAGTTTTATACGTAAGAAACTAAGTTCTTAAGATTTATTATTAAAATAAATAACGTTATAATTAATCCGGCGAAGGTAAAGGTCGTATATAATTAGAAAGTGCTTAAGAACTTAAAAGGAGTTTAATACTTTTTAAGGTTTTATAACTTTTACCGTTAGTTTATTTAAAACTATAACCGGATAATAAAGTTATTAATTAACTTTACCTGAAAAGGGGAGGCTTTCGATTTGATTAAAGATTATAACTATGCCTTTTAAGAAATGAAAAAATAATTAATTAAGGCACCTATCTTAATTCACTTCGATTTAAATAAAATAATTAAGATAAAAACGGACGTTTTAAATAGCGTTCTCGTTAAAGTATTATTATAAGAATCGGATGGTAATTAACACTTAATAACATATTATTTTAAAACCTTAAATAAAGTAAAGTTAAATTACTTTATATATGATAAAGAACTAATAGCTATTATCTATTATTTAAAACATTAACGTCCCTTTCTTTCCGGACTACTTTACCCGTTTATTATTTTTACGGATAATAAAGTATTAAAGTACTTTAATATTAATAGGCTTTTAATAGTTAAATAAACGAACTAAGCTAATATTATAGCCGAATTCGACTTTATAATTATATATAAATTAAGTATGTAAAATGCGGCGGCTAATACTTTATTAAAAAAGTCGAAAGAACTACGTATTTAAAAAGAAAAAAAAGAAGTATATTAAATTACTTAAGTGTTTTATTTAAAAGCTAAGGAACTAACCGATATAATAATAATTACGGGTATAATAAAGCATAACCTTATTAATAAGTTATTACGGTAAAACCGAGAGGCTTTAAAATTAATGCTATACTGTAAAAAAGCAGGTTAAAGTAACCTGAATCTTAAATTACCTTAATGACTTTTATTATTAAAAGGATGGTTAATAGTCCCGGAACGCGATAATTTACGTATTAAAATACTTAATAAAATCCACTCTTATATAATTACGGCTTACTTAAAACGTAATAAAACGAAATAATTAATTATAAAAAGATATTAATAACTATATATAACTATAAACGTAAATAAGTACGTAATAAATTACTTATACTATTTATTTAAGTGTCCGAGAAATAAAACGCTCGGGCTATTAAAACTATTACCCGTCCTTAACCGGAGCTAATTATTTATAGTTACTAACTTTAATAAAATGCCTTTAAATAAATATAAGTATAATAATACGTTCGTTATAATCGACCGCTTAAATAAAGCATCTTAAACAGTGTTATGTAAGTTTACGGTAACCGTTAAGGACGCCGCGAGAATATATTATAAGGGGCTATATTACGTTTTTAAGTTATTAAAAGAGATTATTAACGATAAAGGCTTATAATTTACTTTAAACTTTATTAATAAGATGTTTAAAATCCTTAAGTTTACTTAAAAGTTATTATTTTTAAAACATTCGTAAACTATTAAATAAGTAAAGATTATAAATAAATATATTAATTAAAAGTTAAGGCCTTATATAGATTATTATTAAACTAGTTAGTCTTAAGCTATTCTTATTATAAACGCGGTATAAATAAGCACGCTTTATAATAATATTGGAGTTTAACCATATAAAATATTAATAAGATTCTTTATGCTTATTTACTTTAATTAAGAATTAAGGATAAGGGATATAATTAAGCTACCCGTTAAAGAAAAGTTAAACTGAATGGAAGCTTAAAACGCGGCTTTAAAGATTAAAGAGTTTATAAAATACTCGTTAAATCGATAATAATAAAAGTATAAGAAAAGTAAGTCGTATAAGTAAATAAACACCGTTAGGAATTAAACTTTAATATTAACGACTTTGTGTTTATTATTAAGAAAGCTTAATTAATAAACTGTTTTAATAAAAAGCTAAATTACCCTTTAACACGATAATATTATAAGATTAAAAGAATAAAAGGCTACTTATATAAGTTAAAGGTCTTATTATAATAATAAGGAACTAATGTTTTTTGTACGGACCGGTTGTTACGGCAGCAATCGGGCAGTCACACCAATGCGCCATGTCCTCTTGTTGGAAGTCACGGCTTACTTGCACACGTTCAATTGAGGTCAAAAGTATTATCTTGCTTGTGTTCTGTCTTCTAGCTGGCTAATTGCTGGCCTGCGCAGTCTATATGGGAGGGAGCTTCGGAACAGCCATTCTATCAACGGATCATCATTCATCCACATTTGTGAGCCTTCGGGCCAACCGGCCAATTAGACTTCTCTAGCTCCCGGGCGCTCCCTATCTCCTGCGCTGAGCGCCCATTCCATGACTTCAGTAGCTTCCA